>QJPP01004620.1:0-122923 GCA_003996215.1 Jaltomata sinuosa
CTTGCAAGTTAGTGTTTCATACATTCGTGTGTTACAAGGGAGCATGATTTAATTGAATAAGTTTGAATGAACATGAGTTGCTATAGACATGAGTTCTTGTTCTTAGTTGAGTCGTTTGATTGTTTTATGTTATGTTGCTTGAGGACAAGCGAACATTTTAAGTTGAGGGTGTTGATGTGACGCTAATTTACGTCACTTTCGACTCCTTTTTACTAAGAACAATCGTACGTTTTCAAGCAACCGTTGTTGTTTTTGATGTTTTTATATTGTATTTGTAGGAAATGGAAACAAACACGGAAACGGACGGAAATACGCGAAAAAGAGCAATATGCCTAAGTGTGACGGCCTGAGTGACGGCCCGTCACACATGTGACGGTCCGTCACAAGTGACCGTCACACCAAGGCAGCAAAGGGGCAGTGCCACTGCCTAAGGCTGACGGTCCAGGCGATGGTCCGTCAAGTCAGTGACGGTCCGTCAGCCTGACCGTCACGCTAAGGCAGTAGCTTAAGTCGGCGACCCGCGTTTTGGGGATTCCTAGCCCGTTTTGGATTTGGTTTCTTTGACTCCTATAAATACCCTATGATAGGTTTATGTAATTAGAATTCACCCAATAGTTTTAGAATAGTTTTTAGTCATTTTTTGAGAGCAACAACACGTTTTCGGATTCGTGAATTCGTGTTCTTGAGTTCTTGTTCTTGGATTATTGAAGAGTATTTTCATCATATTGTAAGAATCTTCTTTCCTTTATAATGAACTACTTCTTTTCTTCTTCGAGCATGAGTAACTAAAACTCCCGCAACTTGTGGGAGCCATGGCAAACGTAGCAATATAGATTCCGGGTAGCGTTGGGTTCGATTTATGTATTGTCACGTTGTTAATCATACATTATGTCACGTTTTCTAGTGGGTTGCAAACATTAGAACATGCCTAGGTTTAATTTGCTTGAGAAAGAGATTAAAACCGGGAAACTTGATTAACAACAAGGATTCGAGACTACCAACTCTCGTCTTAAAGATTAATGCCGTAACTGGATTAATCTACTTGATGTTAGGATTGAGAGCTAAAAGCACATCTTTTTGAGATCGAGAGAAGATAAAAGGAAATTTGTTTATTTGGTCGAGAGACGTTTAGACGATACAATTGACGCAATCACATCGTGACACGCATATAGAAAGAACCCTGTTAAGCCTAGAATCGATTGTTACAACGCCATGGTGAACACGTCCCTAGTTCGCATTCTCTCCTACTGATTATTCTCTTACATTATTATTGCTTTTGTTCACGATTTGTTCACAACACCCCCCTTTTTATTTATCGGAAATAATTGATCACTAGTCATCTACTTCACTAAAGTCTTAATCTTCACCATATTCTCTGTGGGATTCGACCCCAACCTTGTTGGGTTCTTTACTTGACAACGATCGCTTACGCTTCATTAATTTGAGGTGTAGTTTGAGCGTTATCACCTGTTTTTCTTATATGATGGTAGGAATGGATTTGGGTCGACCGATGATGCCTACCAGTACGTGTGTTTGTACTGACTCTACTCTTGCTATACCTTTTTCGTATAGTCTGGTTGCAGGTTGGTGATGTTTCATAGGTTCACGGCGATGAGGGTCCCCAGCAACTTCTGTCATCGATTCCATGGCGGAAGTTGGGTCTTTTATCTCTTGTGTCACCTTGTAGAAGCTCTTGTACCTGTTTAGACTAGATCCTAGGGAGGGATTTAAATATTGTAAAGCTTTTTCCGCAATTTCTTATGTAGCCTATTTTTGAACAGGATTTGTAAAGGTGGCTTAATTTAAAGGTTTACTTTAATTCTGTATGTTACCTGTTCGATGGGTAGTAAGGGTTCGTCTATCTAGGTGATAAGAGTAGGTGCCCGTATGACCTGGTAGGTTGGGTTGTGACAGGATGTTTACCCAAAGACTCAGACTGGTTCTACAGCTGCTCAAGCAGGACGCCCCACTCAGCAGGGTGCCTCATCTGGAACAGGTGGTGGTCAGCGCCAGAACAGGTTATATGCTCTTCAGGCTTGACAGGACCAAGAGGATTCTCCTGATATGGTCACGGGTATGTTGCGAGTCTTTAATACTGATGTTTATGCATTGTTAGATCCGGGGGATACACTTTCCTTTATAACTCCATATATATAATCAAACTTCAGTGTCAGTCTAGAAATCCTCCCAAAACCCTTCTCAGTCTGTACTCCAATTGGTGACCCAGTTATAGCTAGACAGGTATACAGAAATTGCCCTATCATAGTTTCCCAGAAATTCACCTCAACAGATCTTCTAGAGTTAGAAATGGTAGATTTTCAGATCATTCTAGGCATGGATTGTTTACATTCTTGTTATGCCTCAGTCGGTTGTTGAACTAGGATCATTTGGTTTCAGTTTCGGAATGATCCAGTCTTAGAATGGAAGGGTAGTAACTCAGTGCCCGTAGGTCAATACATCTCCTACCTTAAGGCCATAAAAATGATTTCCAAAGGGTATATCTATCATCTTGTTCGGGTTAAGAATTCAAACTTTGAGACCCCAACTCTTGAGTCAGTCCCAGTCGTGAACGAGTTTCCAGAAGATCTTCCTGGAGTTTCTCCCGAACGAGAAATTGACTTCAGAATAGATCTCTTTCCACATACCCAGCCTATCTCGATTCCTCCTTACAGAATGGCTCCAGCTGAGCTTAAGGAATTGAAAGAACAGCTGAAAGCCTGTTAGATAAGGGCTTCATCAGACCCAACATCTCTCCATGTGGTGTTCCAGTGTTGTTCGTGCATAAGAAAGACGGCTCTCAGGATGTGCATTAACTACCGTCAGTTGAACAAAGTCATAATCAAGAATAAATATCCCATCCCCAGGATTTGATGACTTATTTAACCAGTTTCAGGGCACTAGTTGTTTTTCTAAGATAGACCTTAGATCCGACTATTATCAGCTCAGAGTCAGAGGTAGTGACATCCCAAAGACAGCCTTCAGGATTCGGTATGGTCACTATGAATTTGTAGTTATATCTTTTGGACTAACCAATGCTCCTGCAGCTTTCATGGATCTAATGAAAAGGGTGATTAAGCAGTATTTGTACTTGTTCATTATTGTCTTTATTGATGATATCCTTATTTATTCTCGTAATGAGGAGGAGCATGTGACTCATCTGAGGGTCATTTTGCAGACTCTAAAGGACCGCCAGTTATTCACCAAGTTCAGCAAGTGTGAGTTCTGGTTGAAATCAGTGCTTTTCTTGGTCATGTGGTGTCTAGTGAAGGCATTCGAGTTGATTCTCAGAAGATTGAGGCAGTAAAGGACTGACCCAAACCCATCTCTCCGATAGACATCAGAAGTTTCTTGGGTTTGGCCGGTTATTATAGGAGGTTCGTAGAAGGAATTTTATCCATAACTGCCCCATTGATCAAGTTGACTCAGAAAAAGGTCAAGTTCCAGTGGTCAGATGAGTGTGAGAAAAGTTTCTTAGAACTGAAGACCAGGTTGACTACAGCTCCTGTCTTGATTCTACTAGAGGGTTCAGATGGTTATGTGGTTTATTGTGATGCATCCAGGGTCGGCCTAGGTTGTGTTTTGATGCAGCAGGGTAAGGTCATAGCTTATGCTTCCAGACAGCTTAAGGCCCATGAAAAGAACTACCCGACTCATGACCTAGAGCTTGCAACAGTTGTGTTTGCCCTAAAGATTTGGAGACACTACTTGTATGGTTTTCATGTTGATGTGTTCACAGATCATAAGAGCCTCCAATATGTGTTCACCCATGAAAGAGTTGAATCTTCATCAGAGGAGATGGCTTGAGTTCCTCAAAGATTATGATATGAATGTGCTCTGCCACCCGGGTAAGGCCAACATAGTGGGTGATGCCCTTAGCAGACTATCCATGGGTAGTGTGTCACATGTTGAGGAAGAAAAAAGAGAATTAGCCAGAGATGTTCACCGGCTTGCCGCTTAGGGGTTTGCCTTATGGACACATCAGATGGTGGTGTTATAGTCCAGAATGGATCGAATTCTTCATTGGTAGTGAAGGTTAAGTAGAAACAGGATAGTGACCCTATATTGCTTCAGCTAAAGGGTGCAATTCATCAGCAGAGAGTTGAGGTTCTACCCTAAGGGGGAGATGGTGTACTTTGTTATTAGGGTCGCTTATGTGTTCCTAAGGTGGGTGAGTAGAGGCAGCAGATCCTTTCAGAAGCCCATAATTCCAGATATTTCATTCATCCAGGTGCCACTAAGATGTACCATGATCTACGGGAAGTCTATTGGTGGAACGGCATGAAGAGGGACATCACAGATTTTATGGATAAGTGTCCTAACTGTTAGCAGGTTAAAGTAGAACATCATAAACCAGGAGGTGTAACTCAGGAGATTAGCATTCCTACTTGGAAGTGGGAAGTGGTCAATATGGATTTCATTACAAGTTTACCTCGTACTCGTAGACAACATGACTCCATTTGGGTGATAGTGGACAGAGTCACTAAGTCAGCTTACTTTTTGGCAATCAAAACTATAGATTCAGCGAAGGATTATGCCAGACTCTACATCAGCGAGATAGTAAGTCTGCATGGGTTTCTCTTGTCTATCATCTCAGATAAAGGTCCTCAGTTTACATCTCATTTCTGGAAGTCTTTTCAAAAAGGTCTTGGTACTCAGGTGAATCTTAGCACAGCATGTCATCCGTAGACGGATGGTCAGGCAGAGCGTACCATCCAGACCTTAGAGGATATGTTGAGAGATTGCATGATCGATTTCAAAGGTAGTTGGGATGATTACCTTCCTCTCATAGATTTTGCCTACAATAACTATTATCACTCTAGTATTTAGATAGCCCCGTATGAGGTGCTTTATGGGCGTAGATGCAGATCACTAGTTGGTTGGTTTGAAGTAGGTGAAGCAGCCATGATCGGGCCAGATTCATTTCATAAAGCGATGGAGAAAGTTCAACTCATCAGAGAGAGACTGAAAATAGCTCAGAGTCGTCACAAGTCCTATGGAGATGTGAGGAGAAATGACTTAGAGTTTGAAATTGATGATTGTGTTTTCCTGAATGTATCACCCATGAAGGGGGTGATAAGATTTGTCAAGAAGGGGAAGCTCAATCCCAGGTATGTAGGTCCTTACAGAATCCTGAAAAGGTTTGGTAATATGGCTTATGAGCTAGAGTTACCCGCAGAACTAGCAGCGGTTCATCCAGTCTTTCACATTTCCTTGTTTAAGAAGTGAGTGGGTGATCCGGCATTGATTGTACCTTTGGAGAATGTGGCTGTGAAGGATAGCCTCACCTATGAGGAGTTTCCAGTCTAGATTCTTGACCGTCAGGTTCGTAGGTTCAGAAATAAGAAAGTCGCCTCAGTAAAGGTGTTGTGGAGGAACCAGTCCGTAGAGGGATCTACTTGGGAAGAAGAAGCAGCCATGATGGCCAAGTACCCTCACCTCTTTCCTTCTGATTCGGCTTCAGCTCGAGGTAATAGTTCCTCTCCAGCCTCTCAGTTTACACTTATGTAACTCAGTCTCTATACCTCTTTCCATTAGTTATCCTTGCATTTTAGCATAATTGCATGTTCATGGAACTCAGTTCAGTTAGATGTCAGTTTCTTATACTCAGTTGGTAGGGAATGCAACTCTTTCTCTCCAAACTCAGCTTGTTTAGTCTTTATTCGAGGATGAATGATCCCAAGGGGGAGATATTGTAACACCCCTGAACTTTCGAGCTTAGACTTAGCTTAGAAAACCAGAGGAAATAAACATTTCCAACTGTCAGTAGAACAACGAGTCACTTCCACGAGCCGTGAAAGAGTCCACGAGTCATGGACTGGACTCGTGGAACAAATATCAGAGGAATACTCCTCTGAAGTTCATCCCACGACTTGAGTCAACAGATTGTAGAAGTTTCCACGGACCGTAGAAGTCGTCCGTGGAATCCTTTTAGCAGATGACTCCCAAGAACCACGATTGGGTTCCACGACCCATGGAAGTTTCCACGAGTCGTGGAACCAGTTTCCAGTAGCCCAACCTTAAGTCCCCAGGAACCACGAGTGGGTTCCACAACCCGTGGGAGTTTCCACGAGTTGTGAACCCAACCCGTGGAACCAATCTTCATAGACCTAGGAATTTAGCTCAAGAACCACGAATGGGATTCCACTACCCGTGGAAGTTTCCACGAGTTGTGAACTCAACTCGTGGAGTTTCGTCCAGTAGCTTAACTTTCATGACCAGGAAGCCACGAAAGGGTTCCACGACCCATGGAACTTTCCACGAGCCATAGAACCAAGTCGTGATCCATGAGTCGCGAATTTCAACAGTTTTTCTAATTATTTTCCAGGGGCATTCCAGACTTTTCCTTTCTCTTTTAATGCCTAGGCTATGTCTTTTTGACTACTCTAGGCCTATTTTATTAGTCAAAAACTTCCTAAAACATTTTATCCTCCTAAATTCACCAGACTTAGAGAGAAAAGAAGAGAAAGAAGCGATAGTTTTCTCTCAAGAACAAGCAGAGGTCTTCATCAGGTTCAGCCCCACAAATACACGGATTTCTCAGTATTTTTCTTCACCAGGTATGTGGTATTTCACTAGTGGGTTCCTTTCACCCACTAGGTCCCTAGAATTTAGTCAGTTCCTTCAGTTTCTCCATGATTGATTAGACCTAGGGTTCATAAAACCTTAGAGTTTCCCTTGCTATTCAGATGCTATAGTTTTGCTTAGTTCATATGTCTTGGAGAATTACTACAGTTCATGTATAGAATTTAGAAGCCTAGCCTGTGATAATTTTCAGTACTTCATAAATTATGCTTGCTAGGCAGGTCAGTCAAATAATCATGTTTCAGAATTTAAATGTCATATGCTCCAGTATGTTTATGTTGCATTCTCATATAATTATCAGTATTTCGATCTATCTATTATTTCATTACATTGTTGCTTATCGTCACTTGGGAGTAGACTTAGTACCGAGCAGACGAGGGGATGAAGACTTAGCTGTCTATTTAGGCTAAGACCTTTAGTAGCACTCCCCAAGTCACAAAACTACGGCATCACTGTAGGTATTAAAGAAGTCGGCTGTCAAACTAGGTTGCACATCCTTGTCCCTTGAGGACATCAGTAGTGGATCCACGTCAGACTTGTCCGTACCCTTGGCAAGGTATGAACACCCTTCCATCTAGGGTTATAGGTTGGCCTCACAGTTAGCTTAACTTGGGGTATGTCGGTTAATAGTATCTCCCACAGTCAGATTCATGTTGCATTGACCATGTACTAAGTATTTATTTCAGTATTCAGCTCTGCATGTTATATTCATGATTTGTACTTGGTCTTTGTATTCAACCGAGCTTTCAGTTATATTTCAGTATGTTTATTTCTATGTCCAGTTCATTATTGTCCGGCTTAGTATATATCTCGCATGCTCAGTACATACTGACGCATACTTTTTTGCTACATTATTTTGTGATATAAGTTCAGGCACTCAGCATCCAGACCGCACTTAGTTCGTCTTCCAGTCCGTACTCAGCAGCCTCGGTGGTGAGTCCTCATAGCTCGAGGGCGATAGACATACTTTATTTTTAGTTCTTATCTTTCAGTTTTCGATTTGTTAGAGTTAGCTGGGGATATGTCCCAGCAACTCCTATCAGTTAGAAGGCTTTCATACATAGACTAGATTCAGTTGAGTTGTTAGTGTTGTTTCAGACATCACTATACTCTTATTATATTTTTATATTCAGACATGTTTTGGGTTCTTCTCAATTCAGATATCAAAACTGTTTTCAGCTTCCACACAGTATATGCATTTTACTTCAAATCATATAGATATGCCATGCCATGGGTTAGCTTAGGGTCACTTGTGATACTGAGCATTGTGTTGCGTCTAGGGGGTAGCCTCGGGGCGTGACAAAATATCACACCAAGTCCAAACAATCATAAACAATGAAAAAACATACTTGTAAACCAACAAGCAACAAACAAGTTAATTTCATAAGACTGATAACCGGACAATTAGACATTCACCACTCATTTCCTAAATATGCAACTCATATGTTACTAAATAATGGTACATGAACATATAATTTATATTGGGAATCAGTAGCCATCACCTACCCCTATTCCGGGTACGTAAACCCAACCTTAAAATCGTACGAAGACCAAGCCCCTGCTCACCTCTTTTTAACACATAACTAGTAATTATATTTATTTCCGAAACTCCTTTTAGGACCAAATACAAAAATGGGGAAAACCTCCCCAAACCTTGGACGTCCCACCCTTCTACTTATTTAATCTCTTTTTGACAACTCGTGTCCAGAACGCTTTTCTTATTAGTCATTTAGTTACCCATGTACTTTTGGTTCCCTGAACCTTCTCGACATCCCAGTTCCTTAATTCTATCATCAACCCAACACATAAATAATTATAGATAGCCCGAATTATTTCACACATTATCTTGACTCAACTATTTCCTAGTTCAGCCAATCCAACCACAACAGTCCTCCAGACTTCATGCTTGAAGGCCTAAGCATGGATTCTCCTTTTCTGACTATACAATAAATATGAAATGAAATCAGGTCAATCTACTCAATGAAGAAAACCTAGCCTACTTGGATGCCAAGCAACTGCTTGATGCCTTTTATGGCTCTGTGAAGGCGTCCTCTGCCGGATGACAATCCTGAAATCCATTGTTTCACACCTTTTAGCCAAAATCTCTCCTTCTCAAGGCTCCCAAGCCTTGGAGAAGACTAGGAGGGTTTTTGGAGTAACCCTCGTATGTTTTCCAACTGAGGAGGAGAAGTCTTTTATTAAAAATCGCGTAGCAGGCTACTGCCTCCCGTTATTCTACTATAGCGGAGTGTCGTCCTCTACAGCGATAGCGCTATAGCAAAATAAATACCGCTATAGCAGAGTGACGTCAGCCTGGACGAATTCCAAAATCTTAAATTTTCTGTCACGTCAACCCTACTTTATGAAAAATATACTTTAATTGTTTTTTAAATTCACAATATCGCATTTTCTAAATTAACGATGGACCCAGTCATTATAACATATACCAATTTACTCATCATTCATTCTCAAACAATCCCGTAGGAAAGAGGAAAAACAAAATTTGTATGGGACTCTCACTGTTCCACGTGACCGCGTATCTACGAACCTACGCAAAATGTTAGACCTTTCCTTTATTTAATCATACTCAAAACAATAAGGAAATAACATGATCCCACTATGATGAGGAATTCCCGGGTTACCCAAAGAAAATTTCTCGTGACCCTTTCCGAGCACTCAAGAAATCTGAGGCCTTACAGATTATTGGAACGAATGAATTTGAAAAGACCCGGGAGAAATTTTTTCTTCCTAAAACTGACTGACACGTCTGCTATAGCGAACCTTGTACCGCTATAGTGGTACTACTATGGCGAGGTACCGACTGCTATAGCGGTTGGCAACAGTTGAAATAGGGGAGAAAATGGGTTTTCACCCCATTCTCCTCTATTTTCTTCCAAAAACTCTCATTGTCTCCTGATCACCCCACTTTCGATGTCAAATTTACCAGGTAATGATCATTCTTGCTTACTCATTTACTTTCCTGCACAAATTTAGGCAGGATTGTGGTGGAAAATAATGACTTTAGGTAGACATTGTATTTGCCTTTTGAACTAAAAAAAATAGGTTGGATTTTTGGTTGAATTTTTGAAGCTTGTATGCTTCTCTTACATTTACAACGTCTCCACTGCGTTCTAGTCATAAGGATTGTTCAACTTTTAGCTGAAAATAAGCCAAAAATGGTGAGGAAGGTGAAGGGTTGTTCTTGGATAAAACTTGTGATTTGAACAAAATTTAGAGGTTATAATGCCCAATTTTTTGTAGAAAACAGTAGTAAGACAGTTTAGGAGAACTGATCTGAACTTGGATTGTTAAAAATAGAGTTTTGGGTCAAGGGGCGTCATTGAAGAACCCTTTTGAAATTCTAGGATGATAAAAATTGTTATAGTGGTTTAGTACCTCTATAGCAGTCCCACTATAGTGGAGGAATTTCTTCTATAGCGGTTCCGTTGTGGCGGACAGATGTCCGCTATAGTGGAAGACAACAAAATAGAAGCCTCCCTAGGCTAATACTTAGAAAACTTTTCCCTTGTTGTACTCATCCCTCCATGCTAAAACAAGTTCTAATCCCGCTCTTAGCTACCTTGCAGGTTAATAAACTCAATGGCTAAAGGACAATAACCCGAGTATGATTATGTGTGGTTCCCTGGTGATGCTAGTCAGGAGAGGTTTCGGGACTATCACTGGCTTGGATTATGTTTTTAAAAGGGTTGTAAAATGGTCGAGATTGATGGAAAAGTAGTCGCCTTTCATCGGAGGCTTCAAAAGTTCAATTAGGTTTCGTTGATAGTGGCTCCCCCTTCCACTCATACAGGTTGGGTGTGGGAGTTCTATGTTATCCTCTCCATTGTCCATTGGGATAATACCAACCCCACTATCTGCATCCGAGAGGTAGATGTTCCAGTGGATTCTCAGATGATTAATGAGGTGCTAGGAGTGCCTCATGTCTCCAATGATGCATACGAGGCCAAGTCTCGACTTTGGTACATGACTTGGTTGAGGAATACCTTAGTGGATGAAGAGTGCAGAGATCAGGTATAGTGACCTGGTCCTGAGGGCATCACTAGTGCTTATTCTTCCGCTGATGCTAGGAGGTGGATCAATTTGGTGTCTCAAAGAATCCGCCCGTTGGGAAACAACACCGATGTGACTTATTCCCAGGCCCTGGTGATTTCTTATGCTATGCAGGGGATCACTATGAATGTGGGTGACCAGATTATCTCGAAGTGGAAGGACTTCTACCGAGGTCCTAGGAAAGGCTCTTTTCTTCCTGGGTTGTTGTCTGAGCTATGCAGGCAGGTTGGGGTGCCTGCGGATCATACCGATCATGAGGTGAATATGGATAAGCATAGGAGGGTAGGCAAAGTAGGGAGCAGCCAAGATGCCGAGGATGTAGATGATGAGGATGAGGATGATACTCCCACTCCTTCACAACCTCAGCCCCCGATTACTAGCCTCCAGCTCAAGGAGGCTCTGGCCGCGGTCCAGAGGTTCATGGAGGGCACTGACGCTGGAGGTACAACCCAGCCCCCTTCTGCTCAGGATTTTGTAGCACTCCGCAGGGAGTTAGAGGAAGAGAAGAGGAAGAGGCATTCCCGGGATTGCATATTCGCCCGGATGTGAAAGACCATCAAGGTCATGTTCTCTTGCGTCGCCCCTGGTCAGGAGCTTCTCACACTTGAGCCAGAAGACAAGAAGGAGTTCCCCTTCCTGAGTGATGATGAGGCCTAGGACCTCCCCTCCTTCCCTCTTTATTAAGATTTTCACTGCTTTTGGGTTTTCCCCCCGTTCGGGCATGTACTAGACAATGTTCCCTTTCCCCTTTTCCCTTTATTTTAAGCACGTGGATGCTAATTTCCAGATACATTCCTTTCTATGCATGATATATTAGTTCTATGAATGGTTTCCTGGTTTTACATAGTAGCTCGTGGCTTGATTATCGCTTTTAGTCACCCCGGGAATAAAATGACAAATAGGGGAAAACAGGCAGGCATTCTGCCTCGACCCTCCCCGCTATAGCGGTGTCATTCTGCTATAGCGGTTCTGCCATAGTGGTGGAAATTCCTACTATAGTGAGATCGCCATAACGGTACAGTTCTGCTATGGCAGTCCTGACGTACCAGTCCAAAAAATTTCAAGTTTTCAGCAAAACAAGTCATCCTTCTTCCCGATTGTCATGGTTTAACCCCATAAACCCTGCCATGGTATTAAACAAAATCCCTAGACCATTCCCGGCAATGCACAGATCAAAAGTTAGCATCGAATTATCACCAGTCAAAATAGATTTACATGAGAAAAATGTTCACAACAACACATTCCCGCTATCATGCAAATTGCCCCATTGTTCCCATCGTTTCCCATCAAGTCCCGACTGTCCTAAAACCAAAGATTCCCATAGTCATAAGCCTTGTCCCCTCACTATTTAACCAATGATGAGTCCCTCCTTGAAGTAATACAAAATCCAAATCCACACACGGCAATTTATCACCAACCAGAGCATACCACATTCAAATTATGACTACACTCAGACTCATATATTCACGGTCAGAGTTTTAATTCTATACAAATGATTTAGTCATACAAACATTGTAAAGAACTAGTTTTCAAGTTTTGCACCACAATAAATTCAAACCACATATACTGCCCTCTATTCGTCCCATGGATGATCGCTAGTCGATCATCCATGTTTTACCATAGCCTCTCAGGCCAGATACCAATTGAAACCTTCCCGATTCTAACTTCTCTTGCTTGTTTCACAACAGTCAGAGTCAAATGACATCCTTTTCCTTGATGAGATACCAATTGGAATCGAGAGATACCAATTGGACTCAACCCATACAAGCAATTAAATGAATCACACAAAAAGGAATGAAAGAAGAGAGATGTTTCCTAGAATGCTTTATAGCTTCACAAAGATTAGATGTGGACGTCAATGCACCAATCCGCAGGACTCTATTCGACATTTTGGTCTTGTACTGGGAGACTGGTAACCTAAACTTTGATACCATCTGTCATGACCCAACTATCGAGCCATGTGAGCGCCTACTCTAACTACCTAGATAGACGAACCGTTACCACCCGATCCAACAAGTACTTGCGAAAAATAAAACATAACAATAACTAACCTCATTTTAATATGTGAAACTATTTGCAACCTTGTTTCAGAAAATAACTTTTACAAAGAAAATCTGGGAAAACAACTTACAACTTGAAAACAAACCCTCCCTAGAATCTAGTCTAAGCCAGTACAAAAGCTACTACAGGAGTAATACAAGGAAATGTGAAATGATACAACTTCCACCAGAGGAACAAGAGTAGAAGCTGTTGAAAATCACCGTCGTCCTGTACCTATGAAATATCACCAACCCTGCAACCAAACTATACTCAAGAAGGTATAGAAAGAGTAGAATCTGTACAAACACACATACTGGTAGCCATCATCAATCGACCCGAATCCACTCGTACCATCATATAATGAAATTAAGGGAAACTATAAAATTAACTTCCACCTTTACCACTTCTAATCTCAATCCTACCATCTACTTATAACTCGCGCCTCAACCCCTCTTATCACTTCCGGTGCCAACTCCTTCACTTGGGAACTCTGCACCCTGACTCCTAGGACTTCCCAAGTCATACTGACCCTTAGGTTTCCCAAGTCACCTTACACTGGTCCAAACCCTAAGTCCAGACCCGGACTACCACTCCGTTACCCAAGTAAATCTCTATGACCATGCACCCACTAATAACCCAGCTAACGACCAGACCAGACCAACTACACTCTTGGTACTATTCACAATATCCAGACCCCTCAAGGATCCTTAGGACAATTCCCAACCTGATAATAATACCTAACAACATACTTTCGATTCACATATGATGAACATAACACATATTCCTTTCACTCAACTCGGACCCACTAAGGATCCACTTAACATCACCTAAGTGTTAGACGTGCAATCCTGCCCTACACTAAGACCAACCCCACAATTAGATGTAATCACCCAGCCTCTCATGGACCATATGCAATAATCACATTCAAGAAGTATAACCCGATCCACTTATGGAACCATTGAAAGAACATAATAATGCAATTAAAACAACTCATACTAGGCGTGGTACCCGAGCCAACCATTATGAATTCTCATACCAGGTGTGGTACTCGAGCCAACTATTAATGTTCTCGTACCATGCATGGTACTCGAGCCAACCATTAGTATTCTCGTACCAGGCGTGGTACTTGAGCCAACCGAATATCACATCAAGTACAAATAATCACAAACAATGACCAAGCATGCTTGTAAACCAACAAGCAATAAACAAGTTCATTTCACAAGATTGATAACCAGACAATTAGACATTCACCACTCATTCCCTAAACATGCTACTCATATGTTACTAAATAAGGGTACATGAAAATATAATGCATATTAAGAATCAGTAGCCATCACCTACCCCCATTCCGGGTACGTAAACTCAACCTTGAAATCGTACGAAGACCAAGCCCCTACACACCCCTTTTTAACACATAACTAGTAATTATATTGAATTTTGAAACTCCTTTTAGGACCGAATACAAAAATGGGGAAAACCTCCCCAACCTTTGGACGTCCCACCCTTCTACTTATTTTACCTCCCCAAACCTTGGACGTCCCACCCTTCTACTTATTTTACCTCCCCAAACCTTGGACGTCCCACCCTTCTACTTATTTTACCTCTTTATGATAACTCGTGTCCGGAACCCTCTTCTTATTAGTCATTTAGTTACCTAAGTACTTTCGGTTCCCTGAACGTTTTCGATATCCCAGTCCCTTAATTCTATCATCAATACAACACATAAGTAATTATAGACAGTCCAAACTATTTCACACATTATCCTGACTCAACTATTTCCTAGTTCAGCCAATCCAACCACAACAGTCCTCCAGACTCCATGCCCGAAGGCCTAAGCATGAATTCTCCTTTTTCGACTATACAATAAATATAAAATGAAAGCAGGTCAATCTACCCAATGAAGAAAACCTAGCCAACCTGAATGCCAAGCAACTTCCTAATGCCTTTTCTGGCTCCATGAAGGTGTTCCCTGTCGGATGACAAACTCGAAATCCATTATTTCGCGCCCTTTTAGCCAAAATCTCTCCTCCTTATGGCTCTCAAGCCATGGAGCAGCCTAGGAGAGTTTTTGGAGTAACCCTCGTATGTTTTTCAACTGAGAAGGAGAAGTCTTTTATTAAAAATCGCATAACAGGCTACTGCCTCCCGTTATTCCACTATAGAGGAGTGCCATCCGCTATAGCGATAGCGCTATAGTGGAGTGTCATCCGCTATAGCGATAGCGCTAAAGCGGAATAAATACCACTATAGTGGAGTGATGTCAGCCCGAACGAATTCCAAAATCTAAAATTTTCCATCACGTCAACCCCACTTTATGCAAAACGTATTTTTAATTGTTTCCAAAATTTGCGATATCACATTTTCTAAAATAACAACGGATCCGGTCGTTACAAGAAAAAAGTAGTTTTTGGGCCAAATTCTAGTTTTTGGGTACTTTGAAAAATCTAAAAATTATCCCAAATTTTTTATATTCTATAGAAAAAATCCACTAATTCTTGTATCTTGGCGAACTAATGAAAATGTGTGCATTTATTCATATAGGTCAGGTTAGTAATAGTTGCAGCTTATAGTCTCTGTGTCTTTTTAATCACAAAATATAGTTACCACGGAATATGTTTATTATAAAATGATAATACAAACTTGAAAGCCTCAACACCTATTAACAATTCTCACTCTTCTCTCTCCTCTATCTGACTTTGAACACTTGGCATCCAACGGCTCTTTAGAGCTGGTAACGGTCACCGCTGGCTTGCTCCAATAAGCTCAACAAGCTACACACGTAAGACCAAGGCAAGTACCAACCCAAGAAAAATAGATCCACCAGATCCATACAAAAACAACAAGCCCCTTCAATTAGAGGATTTCCCTCCTCTCAGAAACAAACCCATGGAAATCGATGAAACCCCCAAATCAATCGTAAAAGAGTCTTATGTTAGTGCACTTGGATACAAAATAGGAAATTGATCGAAATTGAAAATAAGACTCCCGCCAAGGCAACACGAGATAATTAATGGCAAAGCAGTAGTGGTTTTCACAAAAGAGGAACACGAGCTCCTTGCAGACACCTGTCACTGGACAATTATCGGCAAATTCATCATAGGAAAGCCTACTATAGAAAAAAGCAGGTCAGATTTTACTAAAACAGTCACCACTAAAGGAGAAGTTAAAATTGGTGCTAAAGACAGATACCACGTTTTCATTGATGTTGAAAATGAAGAAGATTTCAATAATATCTTCTCCAGAGACTCCATTACCCTTGCCAAAGATGTGAGTATGAAAATCCTGAAATGAACCCCAAACTTCAGACAAAAATACTGAAAACTCCATGGCCCCCATGTGGATAAATCTGCCAAATTTACCTTGGCATTACTACGAATGGGATGCCCTTTGCAGGATTATTAACCCTATAGGTGTCCATTTGATCATGGACAAAGCTATGACTACCAAGACAAGGCCAACCACAGCTAAACTAAGAGTCCAAATTGACCTTGCAAAATCTCTAATTCATTCAGTAAGAGTGGAAATCAGGAACCAGTCCGGGAAAGAAGAGACCTTTGAGAAAAAAATTAAATATGAAACTCTCCCAATAAACTATGTACACTACAAGAACCAAAGTCATGCTATTGAAAAATGCAAAAGTGTTCAGATAAACAATACCAAGGGCAGAGGGCAGCATATCAACAAAAGAATTGAATGAAAGGATGATATGGGAAACCAAATCAAAGATGGGAACCAAAGAACTCAATTCTCTCAATACCAACAAGGACCACTAGAACAACGAGAGGGAAATCAACCAAGGAAGATGGAAGAAGATGCTACCACTACCACCAACAAAGAGGAAGAATGGTAGAGTGTAAGTAAAAGAAGAGGAAAAGGTATGGATTAATCTAGCAAAGAGTCAAAGAAAAATATTGGTTCCAACATCAACAAAGGGATCAACAATGCTTTTAATATCCTTCGAGAAGAAGGAAATGAGATTATGGAAGAATCTGATCTTAAACAAGAGAAAATAGAGGCTCTTCTTGCTAATACAAATTAACAGAAAATAAAGAGGACTACAAGATGGGACAAAGCTCAAAAGGAGAAAGAAGGCAAGAGTAACAAGAAGTACCAAACAAATCTCAATGTCAGAAGCTCTAGAAATAGGAATGGTGCTATCAACACCAGTCTAGAAGTTGATCTATAAGGAGAAATGATAAGCTTAGTTATCAAGGACCTCAAAGATTTACCAAACATCTAAAACAAAAGGAAGAAATTCACTAAAGAAGTGAACATACCGGAAGGAATCACCCTATAAGGAGAAATCAGAGATGATATATCACGCCCCGAGACTACCCCCTGGATGTAACACGAGACCCAAGATCACAAGTGACCTCATAATAATCCTCTGGCATTAGCATGACTTAAAAACTGAGCAAAACATAAGAATGGAAGCTTAACTGAAGTGAATAACTTAATTTGTTATACAAATAAAGTCTTAAGATTGAAGACCTGAATACAGCTGAATATCTGACTGTATGTCTGAAAGCCTCTACTACTGGCGAGTTGCTGGGACAAGCCCCCAGCTAACTATAAATACTGAAATACTAAATGAACAAATTAAATGCCTAAATAAAACCAAACTCCAAACCCTCGCAGGAGGAGGACTCACCAAGCTGACTGGGAGTGCTGCTGATCTACTAGCCATGAGCTGGGGAGCGGGCTGCAGAATCTACATCATAATAGGATGCAGCACAAAGAAGTATGCATCAATACTACATGATGTACTGAGTATGCGAGATATGCATATGTCATGATAAAATATACTTGAAGCATGCTTAAAACTGATGTCATGCACGTGTCATAGTAAAACTTGCTTAAAGCATAACCAAAATTGAAGTCGTATAGAGATAGTAAAATCTGTAATAAAATGACTCAATGCAATATCATAAGTCGAAGACACCTTTAGAATCATAGTAATAATACAAGTTTTGAAATTTGAAAGCAAGGAGTCAATGCACTTAAAACCTGAAACTATTTCTGTGGGAGGTTCTCTAACCAACATAGACCATGTGAGCTACATGGATCTAATGTATACGCCCCATCGAGAGGACCAAATATACCTTGTCAGGGTATAGAGGCATGATTGTGGCATGATCACTAAATCTGATGCCCAACATAGGGGACTTAAACCTACGGGGCACATAGTTCTGGGACTAAGGGTACTCTCACCCTGTCTAACTCGGTGCTAAATACTACTCCCAAAACATAACCCACCCTTAAGGAGGCTTTTCCATAGTTGGGTGTATATAGCTCATATAATACCGGGGCATATCTGATGCCTAAACTGGTCATAACTAATGATATATCTAATGTCAAATCTATTTGAAAGCATAAAGACATATTTGATGTCATGCAATACAAATTCATGAGTCTTAGAGATTAGCATAGCCATCATTCCAAATATACTTTCCTTTCTAAAATCATAACTTGAAGAATTTGGCATGCAATTTCATGAAAATATAGGTCATGTTATCTAAACATACCAATTTTTTTACTTAAAGACTTGTAATTCAATGAAAACATGCTAGAATTTATCATCAACATATGGGATTTTGGAAACACTTAATATACCTCAAATAAATCATGGGTGATGAATGATAAACCATAAACTGATACTTTAAAACTGAACCCATAATTTTTTTCCAATTGGGTAAGAACCCTACTTTCATAAATTGGACAAGGATTAGCCTTAAAATCATGAATAAGAAACCACTTACAAAAATCCATGCAAAATCATGCAATTTAGAGTTAGAATGCATAGAACAATCATGAGAAAATAATTTATAGAAGAACTCATGAGAATTGGATAAGAACTCTAATTTAGAAATTCATAAAAATTAATTTAGAAGATTAGAGTTTTGGACACAAGGGTGAAAGGAACCCATTGTTGAATACCCACATACCTTGATTGAAGCTTTCTTAATCTAGTATGAGAGGATGGAGACTTGGAGATGAAACCCTAACTTCAAGCTTGAGAGGATTGAACTCCTTTTCTTCTTTTGGAACTTGATTGAAAGAATAGGAGAGAACTTAGGCTAAGTGGGAATAAAAACCCTTCTAAATAGGCTTAAAATGACTTAGTATCGGAGTGAAAAGGGTGGATAAAAATAGAAGTACCCGTGGGACTTAATTAAGAAAAAGCTGAAAAAAGTTGACTTTCAAGGACCACGGATGGATTCCACGAGTCGTAGACCAAACCACGGCTCGTGGTTTCCATTCGTAGTTCCTAGCCAAAGGAACAAGCTGCAGAAACTAAACTACGAGTCAACAGGACGGACCCAGAGAATGGACTACGGTTCGTGGACCTGTGTCGTAGTCCTAAGATTTGATAGACCTCATACTTAGGTTCCATGAGTGGACATTACAGTCTGTATAACCTTCTACGGTCCGCAGGACACTCTCGTGGTTCCTGGGAAAATAGTCAGTCCTTAGGCTAAATTCCATGAGTGAACAGTAGGGGCGTAGGCTGAACTACGGTTCGTAGAAGGTACTCGTGGTCTTCAAACCAGAGGTTAAACCTATAGAATACGAATCACAACTCCATTCTATGACTCATGGTTCAAACCACGATCCATGGTTTGGACCGGTGATTCCTGGAAAACTCAGAATTTTCATAGATTCTGATTTTAAACACTGATTCAAATTCCAGGGTGTTACATAATAATGGAGTCATTAGCAAAATGAAGATAACCCAACCTACTATCTGTACCCCTATCAATCTCACAATGAAAGTGCAAGAAGAGAATACTACCCACTCAGGTAGTAGAAATAGGGAGATAGACCCTAGAAAACAGGGAAAATATGGTAAAAAAGGAGAGCTACAGCCACAACCATGACCCACCTGACCTTTCTCAAGTGGAAAATAGCCAGAAAGAGGAATATGATGAAGTTTTCCATGATGTGAAATCAATGGAAACTGATGTTGTTCCTGATCACATAGGGGAAAGATAACAATCCATCTCTGATGATGAAGCAATAAGAGGAGTAAGCAAGATTAAGACTCATGAAGGTAGCAACGATGAAGGACCTAAAACTCAGCAGGCTATCAACTTCTACAATAACCTATCTTCCAAGAACAACTAAAATCCTGGAAGGATAGTTCCTAAGGACCACAACATGGATGAAGATAACAAGGTACACCAGAACACCCCTACCCTTGAACATACCCAATGATTGATACACTATCATGGAATATAAGGGGTATAGGATCAGCAGGATCTCTTAAGAGACTCCAAACCATTCAACAACAATTTTAAATACCTTCATTGTGTCTACAAGAACCTATGGTAGACAGTAGCAAAATGGAAAAGTTCAAAAGAAATTTGAGAATGGATCAAGGTTACTGTAATTGCTCAAATAAAATTTGGATCATATGGAAAGCTGAGTTCGACATTACAGTTATCAAAGATAAAGAAAAACATGTTCTAATCAAAGACACCTACCTCAACAATCAACCCATCTACCTGACAATTATTTATGCTAAATGCACTGAAGATCTTAGAAAGGAATTATGGAATGATATAAAAGAGATGTCTAACAATATGCATGTTCCTTCGGGAGCCATTGGAGATTTTAATGTGATCACCTCTAATGAAGAAAAAAAGGTGGCAAAAGCTAAAGATTATAAGAGAGTCTTGATTTCATTGAATGCCTAAATGAGTGTGGACTACAGGATGCAGGATACACAGGTTCAAAATTAACCTGTTGTGACAATAGGGATCCTCTTACAACCATATGGAAGAGACTTGATAGGTTGGTCTATAACTCTGACTGGATTGACAATATCTCCAATACCTCTTTGACACATCTCTCCAGAACTACTTTAGATCATGCCTCCTGCTTGTCAAGATGACTAATGACACCACTATTTATATTATATAGTTCAAGTTCTTGAACTTCTGGACAGATTACACTACTTACATTAAAATTGTCCAAAAAAGTTAGAAAGAAGACATCTATGGAAATCCTATGTACACTCTTCACCAGAAAATCAAAAAAGTCTGAAAAGATCTCAGTAATTGGTCTAAGGAAAATTTTGGTGATATTTATGAAGTCCCTAAGAGATTGGAGGCTAAAATCAGAATTCTTGAGGACCACTGTGGTGAACAACAACACTCTGGAGAATAGAAGTGAGCTATCTAGAAGCAAGGAAGAATTCACAAGATACCTCAAAATCTAGGACAATATCCTCAGACAAAAGTCGAGAACCAAATGGTTTGAATAAGGGGATGCCAACATTGCCTACTTTCATAATATTATCAAAGAAAGGAGAAGGAAGTTGACTATCTCTAAAATAATGGATGAACAAGATCAGTGGCTTGAAGGAAATAATAGTATAGCTGAAGGAGCTATCAAACATTTCAAAAATATTTTCTCTCAGGATACTTATCTTACTAACGTTGATGATCTTAATTGTATTGAAAGGTGCATTACTAAAGATGATAACATAATGCTTATTGTTATACCTACTATAGAGGAGATTAAAGATTGCATCTTCTCCATTGACAAAGATAGTGCTCCAGGCTCTGATGGACTAAGTGGTCTCTTTTATCAAACTTCTTGGCCTATTATTTTTTATGATATTCACAGAGTTGTTGAGGCTTACTTCTAGGGGGCTAAGATTCCTAAATTCTTCACTCACACTTGCCTGGTGTTGATCCCCAAAGTTGACCAACCCTAAAAATTTATTGACTTGAGACCTATCAGCCTATGTAATGTCTCCAGCAAAATCATCTCTAAGATCCTCAATAAAAAAATTCCCACCATCCTCTCCAAGATCATTTCCAGGAACCAATCAAGTTTTATCAGAGGGAGAGGAATTTTTGAAAATATCCTTCTAGCACAAGAAATTATCAATTATATAAAGAAACTAGCTAGAGGGAGTAATGTAGTGCTTAAGCTTTATATGGCTAAAGCCTACGACAGGTTTCTTGGGAATTCTTGTGTAAGGCTCTTAATAAGTTTGGCTTCTCATATTGGCGGATCCATCTCATTTACAACTTCATCTCTAGCAACTGGTACTCAATAATTGTTAATGGAAGAAGACATGGTTTCTTCAAGTCTAGTAGAGGTTTGACACAAGAAGATCTTGTGTCCCATTCTCTTTTTATCATCAGTGTTGAATTACTCTCTAAGATGTTGAATTATCTTTATGATAGGCATGGCTACCAAGGTTTCTATATGAACACCAATGGACCTAAGATAAATCACCTCTCCTTTGCAGATGATACTATCTTGTTCTGCAATGGTAGCAAAAGACCCCTTGAAATGATGTTAAAAAGTCTGAAAGTGTATGAGGAGATTTCTGGCCAACTTCTCAACAAGGATAAGAGTTTTTTTGCAGTTTCCAATAACATTAAAGCTACCACTATCAATAGGATCATGGACATCACTGGGATAAAGCACCAGTTGTTTCCTATCAAATACCTTGGATGTCCCTTCATTACTGGAAAAAAGAAGATCTCTCACTACCCAGAAATGGTTAGAAAATTAATCAATAAGATCAGAGGTTGGCAGACCAAGTTCTTATCTACAGGAGGGAGAGCTATTTTAATTATACATGTTCTTTTATCTCTCCCTATTCATACCCTAGTGGTTATCAACCCTCATATATGAACCATTGAATTCATTGAGAAATACATTATGAGGTTCTTATGTACTGGCTAAGACACTGCAGGTAAGTATCACTGGGCTTCATGAAATAATATATGCTACCCTTATGAAGAGGATGGTACTAACTTTAGAAGCCTTGCCTACACTTGCCACGCTTTTAAGACTAAACAATGGTGGACTCTAAGAACCACCAATTCCCTTTGGAAAGAATTCATGGAGGCCAAGTATTTTAGCAACTCTCACCTTGTTAAAGATCAATGTAACAAGGGTCAACCTCAAAACCGGAAAGCTTTATGTAACATCAAAGAAGTGGTGGATACTAATAAAGAATGGAAAATTGTCAAATGAGAAGTTGATTTTTGGTATGACATATGGTCTAATCTAGGACCCTCTACCTTATGCTCCCTAACAGAAATTCAAACCAACAAATCAAGGTCAAGGATGTGTATATTGATGGAAACTAGAGTTGGGACAGACTTCACACTCAACCTGGTCAATACATTAAAGATAAGATTAATGAGCTCAATGTCATCCTAAACAGCAACAAGAGTGACAGAGCTATTTGGATCCCTGACACTAATGGAGAGTTTACCATTAAGTCCTTTTGGGACACTTATAGACAAATAAAGGTTTGCAACAGTTTATTAAGAACATCTGGCAAAAAGGGGTCCCTTTCAAAATTTCTTTCCTCAATTGGAGATTCATTAGAGATAAATTGTCAACCAATAAAAGAGTCAGCAGGTTTGGTATTCATGTTGATCCCATATGTCATTGTTGTAACAATGTTAATATGGATCCTATCATAGAAGACACCAACCATTTCTTTTGTCTAGGTGACCATGCTAACATAATTTGGAGCTTTTTTGCAGGTCCTCTGGGAATCAATTATAACAGCAGGAACTACAAGATGATGCTTCTTAATTAGTAGGACTACAAATCAAACAACATCTTTGCTACAGTTATCAACGCAATACTCCCAATAATTATAGTATAGGAGCTGTGGGAAGAAAGATGTTCAAAAAAATTTGAAAATCTGAGGAACTTCTTCTATAGAACAAAAACTAACATCCTGTCCATACTATTGCAGGTTCTAAAAAATAATTCGAAAAGCTAACATGGGAGACGATTGGAGTACAATTTTCAAAGCTTGTGAAACAGATATTGAAGTAAGAGTGGCAAGACTTGTCAAGTGGATAAAATCAATTTCCCAATCTATTAAGTTAAACAGGGATGGTAGCTGTCTCCTTGGCATATGTGGTTGGGGTGGAATCATTAGAAATTCCCAAGGAGGAGTTATTTTTGCTTACTCCATCCCCTTAGGACCAGGAACTTCCAACATGGCAGAGGCAGTTGCTCTTCTTTTTGTCATTAAACGGTGTGTAAATAATAGGCATAGAGTGATCATGGGGGAAACCGATTCCCTCCTTATTACAAAATGTGTTAGAAGGGAGTGGAAAGTGACTTAGATAATCCTTAACACTATCAGTGATATCCAAGATTTAGTTGAAGAGCATGGATTTGAAATCAACCATTATTTCAGGGAAGCTCATCGTCCTGCTGACAAGTTGGTTAGCCTTAGTCACAACTATGATTCAATGCATGTCTTCAACTCTTTTGTTTATCTTCCTTACCAAGTGAAGGGGCTGGTTAATCTAGACAACTGGGATATACCCTCCTTCAGGATCAAAAAAATCAAACCCTACCAAATCAGTTATGATCCTCCATAGTTTGTACAGAGGGTAGGATTAGCTTAACTTGAGTAATCTCCTCTCAATGATCATGTACAAATTTTGGTATGCCAAACTCAAATTGTAACTTTTTGCACATCAATGATCAATGGAGTTTGGAGTTAAAAAAATGATAATACAAACTTATGAGTATTTTTAATAGTTTTTAGAACTTATGGGTATAAATTATATTTTGTATTTTCTTCTTAAAAAAGTGAAATATATTTCTGAAAAACTATAGTCAAACACATGGTGGAACTTTACCCAAAAATGACTTGCCAAAATATTTGAGAATCTATGGCCAAACGCTAAGTTTTTGGGGAGAAATTTTTTGAGTTAATTTCCTATATGGTCACTCAAGTATTGAGAAAATCCCATTAAAGTCATTTTTTGAATCTTTTCCTTTTCATATGGTCATTCAAATATTGAAAAAATCCAACTACGAGAAGTCAAGCAAAAAAAGAATTTATGTCTCTCTCATGTGAACCCTAGGGTCCGTTTGAACATGACGGTCGCACAGGCTACCGACCGGCCACCTATGGTGGCTGGTCAATCATTTTCCTCCCAAGCCCCATCTCTAACAGATTCCTCTTTTACTTTGATTTCTGATGCTAATAAACCAATCACCAAGCCATTGGACTATGGTAACATGTTCAGTGCAAAAGCATTATAATCATAGTTTATTTTACCTAAGGATATCGAACCAATCCCTTTGAAGTCGATTCAATATGATAATGGTGTGCCTATGCTAGAATGGAGAGAGGCTGAGGTTACACGAATGAATATGAATAAAATTGAATATCTACAATATGCAATTGTAGGCAAGTTTGTTCAAGGGTGGCCAGATTTGGATGATTTAAGGAAGAATTTAGCTTCTCAGTGTGGTATCAAAGGCAATTGTAAGATTGGTTTATTGAGATATTGAAATATTTTAATAATGTGTGTGTTGGTTGAAGACTTTATCAATTTATTATCTAAGAGTGTGCACTACGTGAAGAACAAAAATGGTGTAGCTTTCCATATGAGACCCATCATCTATGATTCAAGTTTTAGAGTAGATGCTGAAACTACTCAAGCTATAATATGGGTTTCATTCCCGAATCTACTAACTACTTATTTTGTTAAGGAATCACTATTTTCCTTGGAGTCTGTTGTTGGGATGAACCTCCACCTAGATATGGCTATAATTCATAAATCCAGTCCCAACAGTGTAAGGGTGAAGGTTCAAGTAGACTTTGTTGCGGAGCTACCTAAGTTTGTACATATGGTCATAGTAGATGAATCCACTTAACAAAAATGTACAACCAATGTTAAGATATAATATGATGCATTGCCAAAATATTGAAAGGAGTGCAAATTACAAGGACACAATGAAGTAGGGTGCAGGAAACTAAATCCTAACTTAAGAAGTTATTATAAACAAGAAGAAGTTGTAGGAGACAAGAAAGAAAATGTTGAGGTTCTAATTCCAGTAGTAAGCAACAATGCTTTCCCTCCAAGAACTCTTTCCAATGGCAAGGTTGTAGAGGATCCAGATGCCTGGGCCATGGTAGAAAGCAAAAAAACTGTAAAAGAAAGAAGAGTAATAAGTAAAGGGATGCAGAGCCCAATAAAAGAAAAAATGATCACTACTAACTAATAAGTTTGAGTCGCTGTAAGAAGAGATCAAATATGGAGAAGAGGATAATAATCAGGTGCAGCATAAAAATGTTACCAAATCTATCAAGGAAAAACATCACAGCAAAGAGTTGGGTACAAAAGATATCATAGTCCTTAATAGGGTGTAACACCCCAAAAAATTTAAGCTAAGATTTAAACTATTTCCATGAGTGTAATGATCATTTTCCTAGATTGGTGATGTAACACCTCGGAAATCAAACCAGCTATCTAAGTTAAAATCTCAGAAAAATCTCAAGTTTCCAGAGATGACGAGTCGGTCGACGGTTCATGGTTTTGAAACCACGATCCGTCATGTGCACTCATTGTCCAAGTTCCTTAACAAATGATGAGTCAAGGGACGGTCCGTCTATCTGGACGACAGGCCGTCATCCCCAGCTGTAATCCCTGAAAGTTCAGAAAGTCCAGATCCCTCAAGGCAAACCATGAGTCGACAGGACGGCCCATCATTTGGAAGTATGGACCATGGTGTGACTCATGAAATGCAATTCCAGTAGCTCCAATAAGTGTTAGTGGAAAACAACGGATCATATTGACGGTCTGTCCTTTGGGATGACGGACCATTGCCCAACTCGTGATCCCTGAAGGTCAATTTTTCCAGCTTTTTCTAAATTATGTCCCAGGGGTATTTTAGTCATAACCCACACTTTTAACTCCTAAATGATGTCATTTTGACTATTTCAAGAAAGGTTTTCACCCTCATTAGCCTAAGTCCCTTCTCATTACCTCATTCATCTCCCAAAAAGGGGAATTTTTCTCCAAGCTTCAAGTCTCAAGCTCCAAGTTCAAGCCTCCTAAGTCTTTCCAATTCAAGTGGGTTATCTTCAATCAAGGTATGTGGGTAATAAACAATGGGTTCCTTCCACCCTTGTGCCCAAAACCCCTAATGCAAATTTTGATTTCATGGATCTCCAAACTAGGGTTCTTATCCAATTCTTATGGGTTTTGTAAAATATGATCTTCTCATGATTTGATTATGAAATTACTACTAAATTGCATGATTTTACATGGGTTTTTACATATGAACACCTATTTCATGAGTTGAAATTTAATCATGGTGATTCCTTCATGCATGAAACTGATTTAAGCAAAGATTGGATTTGATGGTATGTTTTTCATGGATTTACAAGCATGTGCATGCCTAGTTCCTATGTTCTATGAAAATATATGAAATTGAACTAGAGTCATGCAAATTTTTACAAGTCATGAAGTATGCAAATTTCACAAGTTATGAAGTATTATGCAAGACAAGACACCCGATGTTCCATCAATGCTCATGAATCGATTTCTAAACCCTAATTCATGAGTAGTATGACGATCCTGGGTATGAACACATTATGAACAAGTTTGGCATCAGATATGTCACATGTATATGAGCTCATGTTATATGTTTTGGGAGTAGTATTTAGCACCGAGAGACGAGGGTTCAGATAACCCAAGTACAAAACTACGTTGCCACCGTAGTTTGCCCTCTGTGGTTTATCATGACAGGATCCTGGTACGACATGGTTCTAACTTTGGCCGGTTAGGACAACTCTTTTCAGTGGGGGTACATGACACTGGACTCCATGTAGCTCAGCATGGTTTAATATCGGTTAAGATAAACTCCCACATATGTATTTTCAAGCTATGATGTTATATGATTCTATACTATGAAACTTAAGCTTTATTTCATGTTTCATGTTCTATACCTTGATATCTATTCATGTTCTTTCTTTACATAGCAAGTTCATTCTTAAGCATGTTTTAAACCATTTTTATCATGATTCATGCATTGCTCGCCTACTCGGTACATCCTATAGTACTGACGCATATCTTGCGTTGCATCCTTTGATGATGCAGATTCAGGACTCCCTTCCCAGGCACGTGGCTAGAGCTTCCAGGCTATTCTATCTATCAGCTGTCGGTGAGTCCTCTTAGGTCGAGGACTAGTTATGTTCTTAGCGTGTGTTAGATTTTATTTTCGTACTTTAAGTTAGCTAGGGTTCTTGTCTTAGTAACTCTTTATGTTATGAGTAGAGGCTTTTCAGACATAGACAGTATTTGAGTCTTCGTATGGATCTTATATTCCTATTTGACTTGACTCTACATTTATGTTATTCTGACTTTATCTATTGTGCTTCCGCTTACTTTATGTTATGCTTGAGGATGCTATGACCAAGGGTTATCTTGGGGCACTTGTGGTCCCAAGTCTCATGTTATGTCTAGGGGGTAACCTCGGGGCATGATAAACTTGATATCTGAGCCAGGTTCTAGAGCCCTAGGATGTCTAAAAGTCGCATCGAGTAGAGTCTCTTTCATGTGTGTGAAGCACGCCACACATATGAGAGGAAAGTTATGAGGTGTATTAGAAAACTTCACTTCTTTCTTGATCACATCGTGTGATAGAGCTTAACTCTAATGTTCCTCTAATCCTTATCTTGTACATTTCTGATTATGCCTCCTCAATGTGCTATGCCTCCCCGAGCTGCTCGGAATGATGCTCCTCCCATTCTGGTCCCCGATGTCACAAATGAGGAGTTTAGAAATGCCATCCATTTGCTAGCCCATACTTTGGCCACTCAGTCCAATCAGCAGGCTCCTGCCCCAGTCCACCCTTAAGGTGGGTAGTGGCCCGAGTTCGTGACTTTATCCATATGAACCCACTTGAATTCTGGGGTTCGAAAGTGAGCAAGGACCCGCTCAACTTTATTGATGAAGTGAAAAAGATCTTCGAGGTTATGCAAGTGGTTGGTGTTGATTGTGTGGAGCTTGCATCCTACCAACTCAAGCATGTGGCCCACATTTGGTTCACGTAAGGGAAGGAGGCTAGGGTGAGGGATGCGGTCCCCATGACTTGGGAGTGTTTTGAGAGGGCCTTCTTTAATAGGTTCTTTCCCCGGGAGTTGTTTGTGAACTTGAGACAGGGGTCAATGTCAGTTCAAGAGTATAGTATAAAGTTCACTCAGTTGCCTAGATATGCTCACTCCATGGTAGCGTACCCGCACAATCAAATGATCAAGTTCATCTATGGGGTTTCTGATACGGTGAGGAAAGAGTGTAAGTCTGTTTTGCTATTGAGTGATATGAACATTTCCCGACTTATGACTCATGCTCAACAGATGGAGGGTGACAAGCTAAGGGAGATGGCGAAGGAGAATAAGAGAGCTAGATCCGAGGGATCAGGTTTTGGTCATCACAGGTCCGGAGGAGGACATCGCTCTTCTTTCCAGAAGAAGTCATCAGGATCCGTGCATTCTTATGCTAGGCTCCCACCTAGGATCAGAGGCCTCATCATGATCAGGGTGGTAGAGGACCTGGTTCTTATTCCCAGTCTCAGGGAAGTGTTGCTAAGGGACCTTTCCATTCTAGTTGCAGTAAGTGTGGGAAGAATCACCTGGGAGAGCGTCGTTTGGGCACGGGTGCATGTTTTGGGTGTGGATAAGCTGGACACTTGATTAGAGATTGCCCTTCAGCTAAGAAGGGGCAGGGAGGTGGTAGGAATCAGTCTACCCCAGCAGCTTCAGGAGGTAGTCCATCCCAGCAGGGCACAACTTCTAGTTCTGATGGTCAGCGCGAGAACTGCCTTTATGCTATGTCCTCTCATCAGGATCAAGAGGGTTCCCCAGATGTTGTTACTGGTATGTTGAAAGCCTTCTCTTTTGATGTGTATGCATTGTTGGACCCCGGTGCTTCTTTATTTTTTGTGACCCCTTATGTAGCATGCAAGTTCGAAGTTTGTTCTGAATTGCTTTTAGAACCCTTTTGTATTTCTACTCCTGTTGGTGAGTCGATCCTAGCTAAAAGAATCTACTGAAACTGCCCTATCTCAGTCCTCCATAGAGTCACTTCAGCGGACCTAGTAGAGTTGGAGATGACTGATTTTGATGTAATTCTTGGTATGGATTGATTGTATGCTTGTTATGCTTCGGTTGATTACCGTACTCAGATTGTCAGTTTCAAGTTTCCTAATAAACCCGTCTTAGAGTGGCAAGGTAGTCCCCCATCCTCGAAAGGTCACTTCATATCTTATCTCAAGGCTCGGAAGATGATCTCTAAGGGTTATGTCTATCATCATATTGTTCAGGTCATGGACACGGAGTCCGAAACCCCATCTCTTCAGTCTGTTCCTATTGTTAATGAATTTCCAGAGGTGTTTCCTGAAGACTTTCCTGGAGTCCCTCCCGAGCGGGAGATCAACTTTGGGATAGACCGCATTCTCGATACGAATCCCATCTCAAAGATCGGCAGTTATTTGCTAAGTTCATCAATTGTGAGTTTTGGATGCAGTCTGTTGCTTTTCTGGGCCATATTGTGACTAGTGATGGTATCCGAGTTGATTCTCAAAAGATAGAGGAAGTAAAGAATTAGCCTAGACCTACTTTCCTGTATGATATTAGGAGCTTTTTGGGTTTGGCTGTTTACTACAGGAGGTTTGGGGAAGGATTTTCTTCCATTGCTACCCCTTTGACCCGATTGACTCAGAAGAAGGTAAGATTTCAGTGGTCCAACTTGTGTGAGAAGAACTTTCAGGAATTGAAGACTAGATTGACCACAGCTCAGTATTAGCTCTACCCGAGGGCCTAGATCATTTTGTTGTTTATTGTGATGCTTCTAAGATTGGTTTGGGTTGTGTTTTGATGCATCGTGGTAGGGTGATTGCTTATGCTTCAAGATAGCTTAAGACTCATGAGAAGAACTATCCTACTCATGATCTTGAGTTGGCAGCCGTGGTCTTTTCTTTGAAGATTTGGAGACATTATTTGTATGGGGTGCATGTGGATGTATTCACCGATCATAAGAGTCTTTAGTATGTGTTCACTCAAAAGGAATTGAATTTGTGACAAAGAAGATGGCTTGAGCTCCTTAAGGTTTATGATATGAGTGTGTTTTACCATCCGGATAAGGCCAATGTCGTGGCAGATGCTTTGAGTAGACGGTCCATGGGAAGTGTGTCTTCTGTTGAATATGGGAAGAAGGAATTGGTTAAGGAGGTTCATAGGATAGCTCGGTTGGGAGTTCGCCTTATGGACTCGATAGAAGGTGGTGTGATTGTACAAAATAGTGCTGAATCATCTTTTGTAGCTGAGGTAAAGGAAAAGCAAGACAAAAATCCTATTCTACTTCATCTTAAGAGTGCAGCTCATCAGCAGCGGGTGGAGGTTTTCTCCCAAGGGGGAGATGGTGTGCTTCATTATCAGGGTCGCTTATGTGTGCCAGATGTGGATGGTTGAGACAAAAGATTCTGACTGAGGCTCACAGTTCTAGATATTCCATTCATCTGGGTGTTACTAAGATGTACCATGATCTACAGGAAGTCTTTTGGTGGAATGGTATGAAGAGGGACATAGCAAGGTTTGTGGCTAAGTGTCCCAACTGTCAACAAGTAAAGGTGGAGCATCAAAGGTCGGGTGACATGATTCAAGATATTGACCTTCCCACTTGGAAATGGGAAGCAATCAATATGGACTTTATTACTGGCTTGCCTCGTACTCGAAGGCAACATGATTCCATTTGGGTGATTGTCGACCAAATGACCAAGTCATCCCACTTCTTGGCTGTTAAGACTACTGATTCAGCAGACGATTATGCCAAACTCTACATCCAGGAGATAGTTCGATTGCATGGTGTTCCCTTGTCTATCATTTCTGATAGAGGTCCTCAGTTTACATATCAGTTTTGGAGATCGTTCCAGAAAGGTCTTGGTACCTAGGTGAAGCTTAGCATAGCTTTTCACCCTCAGACAGATGGCCAGGCAGAGCGCACTATTCAGACTTTGGAGGATATGTTGAGAGCATGTGTGATTGACTTCAAAGGTAATTGGTATGATCACTTACCTCTTATCGAGTTTGCCTATAATAACAGCTTTCACTCTAGCATCAAGATGGCTCTATATGAGGCACTTTATGGTCGGAGGTGTAGATCTCCTATTGGTTGGTTTGAGGTTGGTGAGGCCGCCTTGATTGGTCCAGATTTTGTGCATGAGACCATGGAGAAGGTTCAGCTTATTCGGGAAAGGTTGAAGACCACTCAGAGTCGACAAAAATCGTATGCGGATGTGAGATGAAGGGAGTTGGAATTTGAAGTTGATGATTGGGTTTTTCTGAAAGTGTCACCCATGAAGGGTGTGATGAGATTTGGAAAGAAGGGGAAGCTCAGTCCCCGTTTTGTAGGTCCTTATCGGATTTTGAGGAGGGTTGGTAGTGTTGCTTATGAGTTAAACTTGCCATCGGATTTGGAAGCTATTCATCCGGTGTTCCATGTTTCCTTGTTGAAGAATATGCTGGTGATCCAGCCTTGATTGTTCCTTTGGAGGATGTGGGGGTAAAGGATAGTCTCGCTTATGAGGAGGTTCCCATGGAGATCCTTGATCGTCAGGTTTGAAGGTTGAGGAACAAGGAAGTCGCTTCGGTGAAAGTCCTTTGGAGGAATCAGCTTGTAGAGGGTGCTATTTGGGAAGAGGAAGAGGCCATGAAGGCCAAATATCCTTATCTCTTTCATTATGATCCCGCTCAAGCTTGAGGTAATAGTTTCCTCCTTAGTATGCTCCTCTGATTTCCGTCAGTTTCTCCCATGATCCTAGCATGCATCCATGTTTTACGAAGTTAGTTTTATCATGTTTCCAAGTTGAAAGGTTCAATTTTCATGTTTACTTCCTTGATTTCCATGCTTGGTTGCTGGTTGGGCTATTTTTGCTTCAGTTTTCCCTTGTTTAGTCTTCATTCAAGGACGAATGATCCCAAGGGGGAGATATTGTAACACCTCAGAAATCAAACCAGCTATCAAAGTTAAAATCTCAGAAAAATCTCAAGTTTTCAGAGACGACGAGTCAGTCGACGGTTCGTGGTTTGAAACCACGGTCTGTACTGTGCACTCATTGTCCAAGTTCTAGAATACCTCTTAAACTGTCCCAGAAATAACGAGTAAAGGGACGGTCCATCCTTCTGGACGATGGGCCATCATCCCCAGCCGTAATCCACGAGTCGACAGGACGGTTCATCATTTGGAAGTATGGACTGTGGTGTGACTCATGGAATGCAATTCCAGTAGCTCCAATAAGTGTTAGTGGGAAACCACGGATCATATTGACGGTCCATCCTTTGGGATGACGGATCGTAGACCAACTCGTGATCCCTGAAGGTCAATTTTTCCAGCTTTTTCTAAATTATGTCCCAGGGGTATTTTAGTCATTACTCACTCTTTTAACTCCTAAATGATGTCATTTTGACTATTTCAAGAAGGGTTTTCACCCTCATTAGCCTAAGTCCCTTCTCATTACCTCATTCATCTCCAAAAAAGGGGAATTTTTCTCCAAGCTCCAAGTTCAAGCCTCCTAAGTCTTTCCAATTCAAGTGGGTTATCTTCAATCAAGGTATGTGGGTAATAAACAATGGGTTCCTTCCACCCTTGTGCCCAAAACTCCTAATGCAAATTTTGATTTCATGGATCTCCAAACTAGGGTTCTTATCCAATTCTTATGGGTTTTGTAAAATATGATCTTCTCATGATTTGATTATGAAATTACTACTAAATTGCATGATTTTACATGGGTTTTTACATATGAACACCTATTTCATGAGTTGAAATTTAATCATGGTGATTCCTACATGCATGAAATTGATTTAAGCAAAGATTGGATTTGATGGTATGTTTTTCATGGATTTACAAGCATGTGCATGCCTAGTTCCTATGTTCTATGAAAATATACGTATTATGAAATTGAACTAGAGCCATGCAAATTTTTACAAGTCATGAAGTATGCAAATTTCACAAGTTATGAAGTATTAGGCAAGACAAGACACCCAATGTTCCATCAATGCTCATGAATCAATTTCTAAACCCTAATTCATGAGTAGTATGACGATCCGGGGTATGAACACATTATGAACAAGTTTGGCATCATATATGTCACATGTATATGAGCTCATGTTATATATTTTGGGAGTAGTATTTAGCACAGAGAGACGAGGGTTCAGATAACCCAAGTCCAAAACTATGTTGCCACCGTAGTTTGCCCTCTGTGGTTTATCATGACAGGATCCTGGTACGACATGGTTCTAACTTTGGCCGGTTAGGACAACTCTTTTTAGTGGGGGTACATGACACTAGACTCCATATAGCTCAGCATGGTTTAATATCGGTTAAGTGAAACTCCCACATATGTATTTTCAAGCTATGATGTTATATGATTCTATACTATGAAACTTAAGCTTTATTTCATGTTTCATGTTCTATACCTTGATATCTATTCATGTTCTTTCTTTACATAGCAAGTTCATTCTTAAGCATGTTTTAAACTGTTTTTATTATGATTCATGCATTTCTCGCATACTCTATACATCCTATAGTACTGACGCATATCTTGCGCTACATCCTTTGATGATGCAGATTCAGGAGTCCTTTCCCAGGCACGTGGCTAGAGCTTCCAAGCCACTCTATCTGTCATCTGTCGGTGAGTCCTCTTAGGTCGAGTACTAGTTATGTTCTTAGCGTGTGTTAGCTTTTATTCTTGTACTTTGAGTTAGCTAAGGTCTTGTCCTAGCAACTCTTTATGCTATGAGTAGAGGCTTTTCAGACATTGACAGTATTTGAGTCTTCGTATGGATCTTGTATTCATATTCGACTTGACTCTCCATTTATGTTATTCCGACTTTATCTATTGTGCTTCCACTTACTTTATGTTATGCTTGAGGGTGTTATGACCAAGGGTTAGCTTGGGGCACTTATGGTCCCAAGTCCCATGTTATGTCTAGGGAGTAACCTTGGGGCATGATAGGTGAGTGCTTTGGATGTGAATCATGTTCATAAGAAACTCCTAGAAGCAAGTTAAGTCGGAAGCACCCCAACCAAATAAGTTTTCATGTAAAACTAAACTAGTGTCATCTTCAAATGATCACACCTCCTTAAATATAAAGAGTTAGGTGGCCTAGTACCCATCAAATTAAAGATTTTTGAGTCTTCTTTTCAATTCCACTGATTGTGTAGTAATCCAAGTCCAGAGTAAAAAGTTATAGGTATTTTACTGCAGCACTATCAGTGACTACGAACAGGATGACGAACCGTGATTCTGAACCACGGTCAGTACTGTGACTCATGAAAACAGACCTGTAACTCAGAATTTTCACCTTCAAAATGATGAGTTAGTTCACAACCCGTAGACCAAAACCATGGTCCATAGTATGACCTATGGTTTGTCAATTTTCAACCTTTCATCCAAATTTCCAAGGGTGACTTCATGGGTCGTCGTTTCAAATAATTGTCTGTCCTGTAAACTCATGGAATCACCTTCAGAGAACTCTCAACGTAAGATATGAAAACCATGAGTCAAACCATGGACCGTCATTTAGAACCACGGTTCATCCTGTGACTCATGGTATCAACAGATCAGAGGACCCCCCAGAACTTAAGGACAGAACCACGACTCAGTTGACAGCCCGTCATTCAGAACCACGGCCCGTCAATCAATCCATGGTTTGATATTCCAAAAAAATTCAGCAATTTTTAATTTAATTTCCCAAGGGTATTTTAGACCATTCCTTCTTCTTTTAGCTTCGACAATAAATAGTTTTAGGCTTATTTTATTAAGTAAAGTACCTCCCAACTTATCAGTTCTCCTCATTCCATTGATTCAAGTTTCAAGAAAAGAAAAGAATGCTCTCTTTCAAGCTACAGACCTAGGGTTCATCCTCAAGATCGAATCCTTCATGTTCCATTCAGGATTCTCCATTAAAATGGTATGAGGATATTCAATGAGGATCTCCTTTCACCCTCATGCCCAAAGTTCAGTTTTCAGTTATGATTTCTACAAGTTATGATTCTAGGGTTCTTATCTAAACAAGTGTTTTACCATGAATTCGATCCCTTGAGTATCCTACATGACTACTATTCTTCTTAGAACGATTTCTATATGAATTCCTGCAATTAGATTTCAAAACCCTAGATTTTAGAAGAAGTGAATTATAGCTTGATTTTACCCAACTATGCATATTTTGACAGAATTGAATTCCTTATGATATTACATATTTTTCGTACATGTTTAAGTGATATTACATGACGTTTTATAGATATTGTCTTAAAATATTTGGAATTTAGATGAAACAGACTTGGCATGGATTTACAACATCTTCTGTATGAATTAGCTTTCTTTTCAAGAACTTAGCATGAAATTATAGTATTTTCACATGAATTAACTTTTCTTCAGAATTTAGCCTAAACTACTAGCACTCAGTTTTAAAGCATGAAATTACCCACTAATCAACCTACAGCTCTTCAGAAAAATAGAATGCTTTCAGTCTTAGTATTATTTTTCATTCTCAGAAAGTCGGTATTTTGAGCTATCTAGTATGTCAGTTTATTTATTTATTAATATTCAGTTAGGAGTAGACTTAGTACTGAGCGTACGAAGGGATGAAGACTCTGCTGTCAGCTTTAGGCTTACACCTTTAGTAGCAGTCCCTAAGTCTCAAAACTATGGCGCCACCGTAGGTATAACGGGGGTCAGCTGTCAGCTTTAGGCTGGTCACCCTTGTCCCTTGAGGACATCAGTTTAGTGGATCCACGTCAGATTTGTTTGTATCCTTGACAAGGTATGAATGCTCTCCCATTCAGTAATACAGGTTGGCCCCATAATTAGCTCAGCTTGGGGTATGTCGATACAGTCCATATTCATTATTACATGACCTTGTATTCAGTTGTTCAGTTCAATTCAGTATTATACAGTTGCGTGTTTATATACTTGGTCATTGCATCAGCTTATACCTTTCACCTTGCATTCAGTACACTATATCAGTAATTTTAGCATGCTCAGTAGAAGAAACTCCCCTAAGAATTTACTTTAAACATGACTTTTAGCATGACTCATGATTTTCAGCTCAGTTGCACTATTTCATGATTTACAGACATACTGTATCTTTTCAGTCTATGGATCCCCAAATAATAGTTTCACTTATCTTAGAATATCATGATCTCACAATTATAGATCAGAAATATAATTTACACCTTTTTCAGTAAAAGAGCTTATATTCTATAGTTGTGACTTATGCACTTCAGATCTTATACTTAGTCCAGTTTTCAGCTATACTTTCAGTATACACGTATTTTCTCATGATTTACAGTTAGTGCATTATCTCACATGCTCAGTACATTCAAAGTACTGACCGCATACCTTCCTTGTGTTGTATTATTTTATGATATAGGTTTCAGTGCTAGCTCTTGAATCATGGTCAGACAGATCGCAGATTCCAGCCAGCAGGGAACGAGTTCTTTTTTTTCCAAGAACTTCAGTCAGTTAGTAGTTATAGTGGTTATTTTAGTTATTATACATTGATTAAAAATAGTCGGGGGTCATGTCCCGGCTAACCATAGTCAGTTTTAGTAAAGGCTTCATAGACAGTCAGATAGTCAGTCAGTTAGTTGTATCAGTTTTTCAAATATTATTGTATCTCATTTTATGACAGTTTATTTTGTTATAATATTTCTTTCACGAGCTCAGCACATTTTAGCTTCCGCATTATCTTTCAGTCTGTATCTCAGTAGTATGTCAGGCCATGGGTTAGCTTGGGGTCACTTGTGACACTAAGCACCATGTTATGTCCAGGATGTAGGCTCGGTGTGTGACATGGGAGACAGAGTTCGAAAGAGAGATAGAAGAACAAGATTTTGTGAAACAATTACAAAGGGATATTCTTCAGTTATGTCACAAAGTGGAAAGTCAATGTGAAATGAAAACAGTGGGGGATGATGCAAAGAAGGTTGAAGGGTTTACCAGCATAATTACATATCAACAGCAACTCAGTTGGAGGGATAGTCAGCAATGGTTGGAGAAGAAAGTTAATAGGCAGTCAGGCATGCAAATAATGCCAACATTTACTAATGGAGAGGGAAATCAAAGGAATGATGAAGGGGGGAGTGCTTACTGAAACTCAAATGATGCAGGTTCTATCAGAGGCAAAGTATCACCAACCACTATAGATGAGTGTCTCCAGAGCTAGAAATTTGATTGAAGATGCAACAAAGCCACCTCAAATAACATACAATGAGAATCATGAGAGGAATTGAATATGAGAAGTCCTGAAAGGCAGATGGTACCTATTGGCAAGCAAGCATCTCCAACAAAAGTCCTGCATGATATAATTTCAAACAACATAAGTGAGGGAACAACATTAGCAACAAAGATTAATATTATAAATAATACAAATGATTCAAATGATTGGGGTGACCCAGTAGAAGATAGTGATGAGAAAGATAATCAGGAGAATATGTAGCAAGTAAGTAAGAAGGCAGGCATGTCACCAACAACAACACAAAGGGGAGAAAAACTAGGCAGAAAACTGATGGTAGTAAACCTACTAGGGTATTGCCTATGAGTGGGGTTAAAGTTGTATCCAAATGAGTTGTAAAGCTCTGTTCTGGAATGTAAGGTCTGTGAGAACTCAACAAGCTTTTCACAGAATATAAATATTGCATAAACATCACAAAAAAAAAGTATAGCATTGATGGAACCATTTTAAGAGCCTTGCCACATTCAGAGGTATAAGAGGAGGTTAGGTATGCAGTATGCTAACTATAATCAGAGTGGTAAAATTTAAATTTTTGCTCAAAAAGATATTCAAGTGACTGTGCTTGTTGATTCTGACCAACATTTGACCACTCAACTTAAATAGTTGGATGGAAGGAATATGGTTATAACTTCTGTGTATTCCAAGTGTGATGCTGGAGAGAGGTTACAGTTGTGAAATGACATTTATTATTTGAATCATGATATGGATATGCCTCAGGTGATATGAGGGGATTTTAATGTGATCTTACATGAGAAGGAGGAGATTGAAGGTTTGCCAGTATATTCTCAAGAGTATGGAGATTTTGCATTTTGTGTGAATTCCTGTGAACTTTTTGATATCAGGTTCAAAGGAAGCCCATTTACTTGGTGTAATGGGAGAGTTACTGTAGATTACATTTTCAAAAGGCTTGATAGGGTGTTGATGAATTAGAAGTGGTTGGGGTTATTTGTGAAGGTAGAAGTAGAACACCTTGCCATGACAGGATCAGATCATGCTCTTTTATTACTAACTTGTGGGGGACTTGCTATTCATATTGCTAGACCATTCAGGTTCTTAAAATTCTGGTCTGAGTTGCTGATTTCAAGGAGGTTGTAAAGGAGAATTGGAGGGCATTTGGATCTGATGATATATTTATTACTTTGAAGCAAAAGATAAAATATACAAAGCTTGCTCTATCTAAATGGAGCAGAGAAAGGTTTGAAGACATTTTCAGCCAATTGAAGATAAGGAAAGACATTGTAAGAATTAAAGAAGACCTATTTGAGGAACATCCCTCTATAGAAAACAAAATGGTGCTTCAATAGGCAGAAGCTGAATTAAAAAGGTATCTACATTTTGAAGAAGAATACTAGAGGCAAAAAAGTAGGATTTCAGTGATTTTCTGAAGGTGATAGGAACACTAAGTTTTTTCATAACTTAGTGAATGGGAAAAAAAAAAGATTGAGCATTAACAGGATTGGAAAAAAAGATGGAGGTTGGGCTGAAAATAAAAAAGATGTGGTTTCTGAAGCTATTCAATTCTATCAAGATCAATTTACATCTGAAATTGACAATATGGAATTGAATTTACTTAATAATATTTCTTCTTGCATTACTGCTACAGATAATAAGAAGTTGACCTATATGCCTACAGAGGAGGAAGTTAAAAAGGTGGTATTTGAGTTAAATAGAGATAGTGCAAGTGGTCCAGAATTCAGATGGTTTCACATGCCATTTTTATCAAACTTGCTGGAACATTATAGGAGAAGATGTGGTACATGTGGTGACAGAGTTTCTTATAGGCTGCACTTTACCCAAATCAATCACTCACATTAACTTGTCTTATTTCCCAAAAAAGAGAATGTGCAGACTTTTTCAAATTTGAGACCAATTAGTTTGAGAAATTTTCTAAATAAGATAATTTTCAAAGTGATTCATGATAGAATGGAGATGCTTCTTCCTAGAATAATTTCACAAAATCAGTTAGGTTTTTGTGAAGGGTAGAAGTATTATAGAGAATGTCCTTTTAGCACAACAGATCATCTGTGATATTAGGAAAAGGAAAAAAATAGTCAATGTGATAATTAAGTTAGATATGGCAAAGGCTTATGATAGAGTAGATTGGAGATTCCTAATATAGGTGCTTGAAAGAATGGGCTTCAATAGTATATTGTGGATATGATCTGGAGATTAGTGGCAAACAACTGATATTCTGTGCTCATTAATGGGCAGGCTCATGATTTCTTTCATTCAACTAGAGGTGTGAGCAAGAGGATCCTTTGTCACCTGTTTTGTTCATTATTGCAGCTGAGCTACTCTCTAAATCATTAAATGAATTGTTTTTAAATAAGGATTTTAAGGATTTTGGGATGTCTAAATGGAGTGATAATATTAACCATTTGATATATGCTGATGATACCATCATATTTTGTACTGCTGAAAAGAAGACTCTATAATTAGTGATGAATACTTTAAATAAGTATGAAAAATAGTCTGGACAAAAAATTAACAAAGATAAGAGTTTTTTTTATTTTTTACAAGACTGTTGATTCAGTTGTACAAGAGATAGAAGATGTCACTGATTTCAGTAAAAAAAAATCATTGATGTATCTAGGATGTCAAATTGGATATGCCAAGAAGAGAAAAATTTATTTTACTAAATTAGTGAAGAAGGTGCATAATAAACTTCAGGCATGAAAGGGTAAGTTGCTATTATTTGGGAAAAAATATGTGCTGATCAATAATGTATTGCGGAGAATTTCCATATACTTACTTTCTGCTATTGTTACTCCAAAATGTGTTATTCATGATATGCATAAAGTATTTGCAAGGTTTTTATAGAACTTTAAGGAGGAAGGTAGGAACAAACATTGGGTAGCCTGGTCTGAGGTTTGTTGTCCTAAAAATGAAGGTGGACTAAAATTTAGGTCCTTATTTAATGTATCTAAAGCTCTTTTTGCTAAGTTGTGGTGAAATTTCAGGACTAAGAAGTCATTATGGGTTAACTTCATGTGGATTAAGTATTGCAAGAGACATAGACCCCAATTAGTTGAATGGAGGGGAGGTTCACATTGAAAGTTTATGCTTCACGCAACTTTGAACAAGAAATATAGTGGAAACCTAGAATTGAAAGTGCTAGCACATGGTACAATAACTGAACCCAGTTAGGTGCATTATAGTATGTTTACCTATTACTAGTGTCATGCAGGATGGGTTTGAGGATGCAAAATAACTGATGTTGAGGGATTATGGAATACACCTTTGTTGAACTAGCTATTGCCTGAACAAATATTGATTCATGTACTTGATAATTTAACTATGGAAGAAGATCTGGTGATTGAGATAAAGTTTAGTGGAAACTGACCAGTTATGAAAAATTCACAATGGCTAGTGCTTGAAATCTGGTAAGGAAAGAAAAAGAAAAGAAAGAAGATTTCACAAATATTTGGGTGAAGGGTTTGCCCTTTAAGATAGCATTTTTGTTATGGAGAGTCTGCAAAAGGAGAATATCAATCGGGGAGGAACTAATGAAGATAAGGGTTGTTGAGAATATGAATTATTGTTGTTGCAACATAGCTGTTGTATAAACTTTTGACATCTTTTTTATGAATGTCCACTGTCAATGATGATATGGCAAAGCTTAGAAGTTGTTGCAGGAGTAAATGGTCTATTTATTCAACTAATGAATAATATATTCAAATAGTAGCTTGCTGATTGTTCTCCTAAACTGAAGCCTATGTTAAAAGTCATTCTAGCTATGGTAATTTGGTATATCTGGAGGAGGAGAAATATTATCTATCATGGAAGTACAAGTTATATATAGTACACTAATATTCAATAGGTCTCAAATACGGGAAAAATAATTTTAAGCATGGAGAAGAGACAAATTCCTAATTTGCGAATAAAAAAATATCAAAACAAGGAGTTTGCTAGTAGGGCAGCAACTCAATGATGAAGGTGATATAGAGAGAAGGTCATTTTAGTAAATATCATGCCCCGAGGCTACCCCTTAGGCGTAACACAGGACCCAAGACCATAAGTATTCTAAGTTAATCCTTGGTCATAGCATAACATAGGCACATATAGAAAGAAACATAGCGGAAGCATCAAACTGAAGAGATAAATAGACTAATCCATCAATGGCTCAACATAATAAAACAAAATCTGAAACCCAAATACATAATCTTTAGTACGTTTGAAAGTCTCTAAACTGAATAATGAGTTGCTGGGACAAGACCCCAGCTAACTCCAACTACTAAATAAAAACCATAAGGATAGACAATAGATACAAGTCCTCGAAGTATGAGGACTCACCCTAATGTCCGCTAAAGCACAAGACACCATAATTAAATATGGAACAACTTTCATAAGCCCATAGGGCGATTTATAACCTACGCTGGCAACGTAGTTTTGGACATGGGTAATTGAACCCTCATGGCTCGATGCTAAATGCTACTCCCAAAACATACATATAGCTCATATAATATACTTGTGGCATATCTGATGTCAAATCTATTTGAAAAGCATAGAGACATATCCGATGTCATGCAATTCTCATATCATAAGTCCTTGAAGCTTAGCATAGCAATAATTCAAAACATACTTTTCTTTCTGAATTTATAACATGAAGAATCATGCATGCAATATCATCAATACATAAGGCCATGTTATCTAACATGCCAATTTTCACTTGAAATCATGCAATTTAATAGAATCATGCTAGAAATCATCTTTAATGCATGGGCTTTTGAAATCAATTAAAAAATCTCAAATAAAATATAGATAAGTAATAAGAAATCATGAATTGAAGTTTCAAAATTGGACCCATAAGCTTTCCCCCATTTGGGTAAGAACCCTAAATTTATAAATCAAAGTAAAAATGATGGGTTTTAGGCATATGGGTAAAGGGAATCCCTTATTAAATACCCACATACCTAATTAAAGCTAGATTGATCTTAAGATGAAAAGAAATGGAGGCTTGATCTTAGAGCTTGAGATTTGGAGCTTGAAGGAGTTCCTTCTTTAGGAATAGAATTGCTTGGAATGAGAAGAGTTTAGGATATTAGGGAATAAAACCCTACTAAAAATAGTCAAGATGACCTTACTTAGGATTTAAAAGGGTGGGTAATTATGGAAATACCCCCGGGACTTAATTAAGAAAAAGCTATCTTAAAACTTATCTTCAGGCCCCATGGGTCCTTTCCATGGACCGTAGAAATAACCACGGCTCATGGATTGGATTCGTGGTTCCTGGGCAAAAATTTCAGGCTGAAAATAACTTTTCATGAACTAACAGGATGACCCGTAGAAACTTCTACGAGTCATGGAACCAACTCATGGTTTCGGGGGAATTGACCACTCTCTGTCTGATTTCCACGGGTTGGTTCCACGACTCGTGGAAGCATCCACGAACCATGAAACTGACTCATGCTTCTCAGACCTGAGGGTGGTCTGTAAGACTGAAATCACGAGTCCCATCCACGACTGGTGGAACTATCACTTGACCCGTGATCCCTGGAAGTTCAAAATTCTGCAAGTTTCTGAGTTTGAAAGCTGGATCAAAATTCTGGGGTATTATAATATCTCCCCCTTGGGATCATTCATCCTTGAATGAAGACTAAGCAAGGAAAACTTGAGAGAAGACAGCCCAACCAAATAACAAAACATAAATCTCAAGGATAAACATGAAAACTGAGCTTTTCAACTTAAAACATGATTGAACTAACTTTGGAAAATATGAATGCATGCTAGGATCACGAGGGAAAACTGATGGAATAGAGTTGGAGGGGCATACTAAGGAAAAAACTATTACCTCAAGCTGAAACTGGGTCGCAAGGAAAGAGATGAGGGTACTTGGCTTTCATGGCTGCTTCTGCTTCCCAAGTAGCTCCCTCAACTAGCCGATTTCTCCAAAGGACCTTAATCGAAGCAACTTCTTTGTTTCTCAACCCTGAATCTGGAAATCAAGAATCACCACGGGAACTTCATCATAAGTAAGGCTATCCTTCACACTCACATCTTCCAAAGGAACAATCAAGGTCGGATCACCAACATACTTCTTTAACAAGGAAACATGAAAAACTGGATGAACCGCTTCTAAATCTGTTGGCAAATACAAATCATAAGCAACGCTACCAACTCTCCTCAGAATCCAATAAGGACCTACATAGCAGGGACTGAGCTTCCCTTTCTTACCAAACCTCATCACACCCTTCATGGGTGACACTTTCAGAAATACCCAATCATCAACCTCAAACTCCAACTCTCTTCTCCTCATATCTGCATATGATTTCTTTTGACTCTGAGCGGTCTTCAACCTCTCCCTAATGATCTGAACCTTCTCCATAGTCTCATGAACTGAATTTGGATCAATCAAATCTACCTCACCTACCTCAAACCAACTAATAGGAGATCTACACCTTCGCCCATAAAGTGCCTCATAAGGAGCCATCTGGATGCTAGAATGAAAGTTGTTGTTGTAGGTAAACTCGATATTAGGTAAATGATCATCCCAATTATCTTTGAAATCAATCACACAAGCTCTCAACATATCCTCCAAAGTCTGAATAGTACACTTTGTCTGGCCATCCGTCTGTGGGTGAAAAGTTATGCTAAGCTTAACCTGAGTACCAAGACCTTTCTGAAATGACTTCCAAAACTGGGATGTAAACTGAGTATCCCTATCAGAAATGATCGACAATGAAACACCATGCAATATGACTATCTCTCAAATGTACAGTCTGGCGTAATCATCCGCTAAATCCATAGTTTTAACAGTCAAAAAGTGGGATGACTTAGTCATTCGGTCGACAATCACCCAAATAGAATCATATTGCCTTTGAGTACGAGGCAAACCAGTAATGAAGACCATATCGATCACTTCCCATTTTCAAGTAGGAAGATCAATATCCTGAGTCATACCACCCGGTCGCTGATGCTCTACTTTCACTTATTGATAGTTGGGACACTTAGCCACAAAACCTGTTATGTCCCTCTTCATGCCATTCCATCAATAGACTTCCTGTAGGTCACGGTATATCTTGGTGGCACCGGGGTGAATAGAATACCTGGAGCTATGAGCCTCTGCCAAAATCTGTTTTCTCAACCCATTTATGTTCGGAACACACAATTGACCCTGATATCGAAGCACACCATCTCCCCCTTGGGAGAAAACCTCTACCCTTTGCTGATGGAATGCACCCTTCAACTAGTGCAAAATAGGATCACTGTCTTGCTTTTCTTTCACTTCAGCTACCAAAGATGATTCGGAACCATTCTGAACAATAACACCACCTTCTGTCAAATCCACAAGGCAAACACTTAGTCGAGCAAGTCGATGAACATCCTTGGACAATTCTTTCTTTCCATCCTCAATTGAAGACACACTACCCATAGACAACCTACTAACTGCATCCGCCACAACATTGGCCTTACTTGGATGGTAAAGCACACTCATATCATAATCCTTAAGAAGCTCAAGCAACCTCCTTTGACAAAGATTCAATTCCTTTTGAGTGAACACATACTGAAGACTCTTATGATTGGTGAATACATCCATATGAGTACCATACAAGTAGTGTCTCCAAATCTTCAAAGCAAAAACCATGGCGGCTAACTCAAGATCATGAGTAGGGTAGTTCTTCTTATGAATCTTAAGTTGTCTAGAAGCATAAGCAATCACCTTGCCACGCTGCATCAACACACAACCCAAACCAATCCTAGAAGCATCATAATACACAACAAAATCATCTAGGCCCTCGGTTAGAGCCAACACTGAAGTTGTGGTCAATCTAGTCTTCATTCCTGAAAGTTATTCTCACATAGATCAAATCACTGAAATTTAACCTTCTTCTGAGTCAGCCGAGTCAATGGGGTAGCAATGGAAGGAAACCCTTCCACAAATCTCCTGTAGTAGCCAGCCAAACCCAAAAGGCTCCTAATATCATATAGGGAAGTGGGTCTAGGCCAGTTCTTTACTGCCTCAATCTTTTGAGAATCAACCCGAATACCATCTCTAGTCCCAATATGACCCAGAAAAGCAACAGACTGCATTCAAAACTCACACTTGCTAAACTTAGCAAATAACTATCGATCCTTGAGAGTTTGCAACACCACTCTCAAATGGTCCGCATGCTCCTCCTTACTCTGAGAGTAGATAAGGATATCATTAATGAACACAATCACAAATATATCCAAATACTGCTTGAACACACGGTTCATCAAATCCATAAAGGCTGCAGGAGCATTCATTAGTCCAAAAGACATAACCACAAATTCATAATGACCATACTGAGTTCTGAAGGTTGTCTTTGGAATGTCACACTCTCGAACACGAAGCTGATGATAACCGGATCTAAGGTCAATCTTGGAGAAGTAACTGGCACACTGAAGCTGATCGCATAAGTCATCAATCCTAGGAATGGGATACTTGTTCTTGATTGTGACCTTGTTCAACTGACAGTAGTCAATACACATTTTGAGGGAACCATCTTTATTTCGCACGAATAAGACTGGAGCAGCCCATGGAGAGATGCTGGATCGAATAAAACCCTTACCAAGGAGGTTTCTCAACTAATTCTTTAATTCCTTAAGCTTTGCGTGAGCCATTCTATAGGGAGGAATAGAGATAGGATTCGTATCTGGTAGAAGATCTATTCAAAAGTTGACCTTTCGCTCATGAGGGACTCCGGGCAAATCTTAGGGAAACACTTCTGGAAACTCATTCACAACAGGAACAGACTGGAGGGGTGGGGTCTCAGACTTCGTGTCCATAACCCAAACTATATAATAGATGTAAACCTTAGAAATTATCTTCCTAGCCTTGAGATAAGATATGAAATGACCCTTTGAGGATGGAGGACTACCTTGCCACTCTAAGATAGATTCATTTGGAAACTTGAAATTGATGACTCGAGTACGACAATAAACTGAGGCATAACATGCATACAACCAATCCATACCAAGAATAACATCAAAATCAGTCATCTCTAACTCTACTAGATCCGCTGAAGTGACTCCATGAAGGACTAAGATAGGGCAATTTCAGTAGATTATTTTGTCTAGGACTGACTCACCAACAAGAGTAGAAACACAAAAGGTTTCTAAGAGCTGATCAGGACTAATCTCGAACTTGCAAGCCACATAAGGGGTCACAAAATATAGGGATGCATCAAGATCCAATAAAGCATACACATCAAAAGAGAAGACTTTCAACATACTAGTAACAACGTCCAGTGAACTCTCCTGGTCCTGATGAGAGGACGTGGCATAAATAAGGTTCTGGCGGTGACCACTAGAACTAGAAGCAGTGCCCTGATGGGCTGGTCAACCTCCTAGGGCTGCTGGAGCTGACTGATTCCTACTATCTCCCTGACCCTTCTTAGCTGAAAGGCAATCCTTAATCCTGTGTCCAACCTGACCACACCCGAAGCAACCACCTGAACTGGCTAGACACTCACCCAGATGACTCTTCCCACACTTGCCGCAAATAGGGTAGGAAAGCCCCTTGGCAACACTCCTCTGCGAATAGGAACCATATCATTTGCCAGTCTCATCATGACGAGGCCTGGGGGCCTGGGTAGGGACACTAGATGAAGAATGAACAGGCCTTGATGATTTCTTCTGAAATGAAGAGCGATGTCCATCTTCAGACCTATGATGGCTAAAACCTGAACTCTCCGATCTAACCCTCTTGTTCTCCCTTGCCATCTCCCTCAACTTGTCTCCCTCAATCTGTTGGACATGAGTCATAAGTCGAGAAATATCCATGTCGCCAAAAAGCATCGCGGACCCATACTCCTTTACCAAATCCAACACTCCATAAACATACTTACTCATCTCATCCCACGAGTCAGCCACCATGGAAGGAGTATATCTAGAAAGCTGGGTGAACTTCAATCCATACTCCTGAAAAAAAACGACATAGAACCTTGCCTCAAATTCACGAACTCTTCGACCTTAGCTTGTCTCAACTTCCTCGGGAAGAACCAGTCAAGAAAAGCCCTCTCAAAGCCTTCCAAAGTCATAGGGACCACCTCCCTAGCCCTAGCATCTTTCCATTGAGTGAACCTAAAATGAGCCACATCATTGAGTTGATAGGAAGCTAGCTCAATATAATCAACACCACCTACTTGCATCACACTAAATATCTTATTTACCTCATCCAAGAAATTTTGTGGATCCTCACCAACTTTCGAATCCTAGAACTTAGGTGGGTTCATGTGAATGAAATCTCGAACTCGGGCCGCTATTCCAACTTGAAGGTGGACAGAGATAGGAGTCTACTGATTGGCCTGAGCGGCCATAGCCTGAGCTAGCATATAAATGGTATTTTTGAACTCCGCATTTGTGACCTCGGGGTATGGAATTGGAGGATTAGCATTTCGGGCATTGCACCGGTGAGGCATGGCACGACGAAGAGGCATAATCTGAAACGCATAAAGAATGGATTAGAGGACTAATAGAGTTAAACCCTATCGCACGATATAGATCAAGAAAGAAGTGAAGTTTTCCTAAGACACCTCATAGCTTCTCTCTCGTAAGTGTGGCGCATTTTACACACATGAAAGAGACTCTACTCGATGCGGCTTTCAGACACACTAGGACTCTTGAACCTGATGCTCTGATACCAAGTTTGTAACTCCCCGAGGCTACCTCATATGCATAATACGGGACTCGGGACCACAAGTGCCCTAAGTTAACCCTTGGTCATAGCATAACATAGGCACATATAGAAAGAAACATAGCGGAAGCATCAAACTAAAGAGATAAATAGACTAAGTCATCAATGGCTCAACATAATAAAATAGAATCTGAAACCCAAATACATAATCTTTACTACGTCTGAAAGCCTCTAAACTAGATAATGAGTTGCTGGGACAAGACCCCATCTAACTCCAACTACTAAACAAAAACCATAAGGATAGACAACAGATACTAGTCCTCGAAGTATGAGGACTCACCACTCAAAGTTGTAACACCGGCTAATCTCTAGCCATGAATCTGAGGACCCGAACTTGAATCTGCATTATCAAGAGGATGCAGCGCAAGATATGCATCAGTTCTATAGGATGTACTGAGTATGAGAGATATACAATATCATGATAAAATATACTTAAATTATGCTTAAAACATAATAAAAACTGAGAGCATGCATAAAAGAGAAGTTATAAGGAATATCATAGTTTAAGCATAAGATAAAAGATTTCATAACATAAGAATTGAAAACATTCATACGGGAGTTTCTTATAACCGACAATAGACCATGCGAGCTACATGGAATCTAACTATATAACCCTAGTTAGTAAAGCTACCCCGAACCCTGCCAAGGAATGGGACACCATAATCCAACTATATAACCCTAGTTGGCAAAGCTGCCCTAATGTCCGCTAAAGCACAAGACACCATAATTAAATGTGGAACCACTTTCATAAGCCCATAGGGCAATTCATAACATATGCTGGCAACGTAGTTTTGGACTTGGGTAATCGAACCCTCATCGCTCGATGCTAAATACTACTCCCAAAATATACATATAGCTCATATAATATACTTGTGGCATATCTGATGCCAAATCTGTTTGAAAATCATAAAGACATATCCGATGTCATGCAATTCTTATATCATAATTCCTTGAAGCTTAGCATAGCCATAATTCAAAACATACTTTTCTTTCTGAATTCATAACTTGAAGAATCAGGCATGCAATTTCATAAATACATAAGGCCATGTTATCTAACATGCCAATTTTCACTTGAATCATGCAATTCAATGAAATCATGCTAGAAATTATCTTTAATGCATGGGCTTTTGAAATCAATTAAGAAACCTCAAATAAAACATAGATAAGTAATAAAAAATCATGAATTGAAGTTTCAAAATTAGACCCATAAGTTTTTTCCAATTTGGGTAAGACTCCTAATTTTATAAATTCATAAATCAAAGTAAAAATTATGGGTTTGGGGCATAAGGGTGAAGGGAATCCCTTATTGAATATCCACATACCTTATTGAAGCTAGCTTGATCTTAAGATGAAAAGAAATGGAGGCTTGATCTTGGAGCTCGAGACTTGGAGCTTGAAGGAGTTCTTTCTTCTTTAGGAATAGAATTTCTTACAATGAGAAGAGTTTAGGCTATTAGGGAATAAAATCCTACTAAAAATGGTCAAAACGACCTCACTTAGGAGTTAAAAGGGTGGGTAATTATGGAAATACCCTAGGGACTTAATTAAGAAAAAGCTATCTTAAAACTCAACTTCAGGTCCCACGGGTCCTTTCCACGGACCGTAGAAGTAACCACGGCTCGTGGATTGGAGTTGTGGTTCCTGGGCCAAAATTCCAGGGTGCGGATAACTTTCCACAAACTAACATGATGACCCGTAGAAACTTCTACGAGTCGTGGAACCAACTCGTGATTTTGGGGGAATTGATCACTCTCTGTCTGATTTTCACGAGTTGGTTCCACGAGCCGTGGAAGCATCCACAAACCGTGAAACTGACTTGTGGTTCTCAGACCTGAGGGTGGTCTGCAGGACTGAAATTATGAGTCCCTTCCATGACTCGTGGAACCATCCACGGCTCATGGACTTGACTCGTGATCCCTAGAAGTTCAAAATTCTGCAAGTTTCTGAGTTTGAAAGTTGGATCAAAATTTTGGGGTGTTACAGTAAAATACCTATAATTGTTGCTGTAGAAGATTGAAGGTCACAGATCTATTGGAGTTTCATCCCTGAACCGTGGTATTAGTTCCTTTTGGAGCTCAACCTGTTAAGCGATGAAATTAATCAACAGACTATGACCTTACAGGGCTAATAAGAGAAAAATGGAAGGTTGCACTCATCGATTGAGGAACACCATGGTTGTTGGAAGCATTTGTTGAAGGAGTCTTCAATGAGCTAGAGTCATGGCGTTTGTGAGAATTTAAACGCCTTCAGTGACATCTACTCAAGCTTGCTTTCGTATCCAATCATAGGTGATCGTAATTGATGTGAGCAGCTAACCATCGATCTCCTATCGTCACTTTGCCAATGAGTTTTCGAAATCATCGATGAAGACAATGAGGAAAGTGAAGAGTTGAGTCACTTTCCTAATTTGTTTTCTAGAGTTGTGTAGGATTTTGTTTTATTTCTGTGTTTTGTTTTATTTTTCGGGTCTAGGCCACTTTTGGGCCTAGACCATTTGTACAGATTTGCTTTTGGTTTATAATAAAATTGGCCCTTTTAATTAAAAAAAAAAAAAAAAGAGAAAATCCAACTAAAATCACTTTTGAATTTTTTCCCCCTAAATTGCTATGTCGTATTAATTTATTATTTTTCATGCCATGTAGAATAAGACCTGTACTAATTTTTTATACAAAAATATTAAATTTAACTATTTTGTTTTAAGTATATATCAATTAAGTCCTAAATTATTTTTAAAATGAAGTCTTATCATCCTAACGAGGATAATTTTTGGTGCAATTACTAATTAATTTGAGTATAGAAATAAAATTTAGCTATTTAATTTTACATATATCAATCAAAGATGCTCATTGAAAAAAATACTAATGACCCACTTTTATCTCCGACCTGATATGAAATGAATAAAAAATTTAATGTACTGCAAAAAAGCAACTTGCTTTTATGTGTATTATATGAAATTTTAGGACTATTGTCAACTAATTATTTATCCTAAAAAGTATAATTTCATTTGTAATAATTTTTATTCAAGCATCTAAGAGATGAATTACTTGATTTATAGGGATATAAAAATTGACTCTCAAAATTAACCAGAACATTTATTTTCTACATTCAAATTAATTAATAATGCTCCAAAAATTATCCTCGTTAAAATAATACAACTTCATTTCAAAATAATTTAGGACTTAAATTAACATATATTTAGAACTAAATGGCTAGAGTTAACATTTTTGTATTCAAAATTAGTCTAGGATCCTAAATGACATGAAAAATAAGAAAATAATATGATATGTCATGCGAACTTAGATTTCTTAGTTACAATTGGACGACTTTATAGGGAAAAAAATTCAAAAATATTTTTAATGAAATCTTCCCATACTTGAATGACAATTTAGGGAAGAAAGATTCAAAAATGATTTTAGCGGAATCTCTCAATACATGGATGACCATACAAGGAAAAAAACTCAAAAGTGATTTTATTGGAATTTTCTCAATACTTGAGTGACCATATAGGAATTAACTCAAATTTCTCTTTCATTCACAAAACTTTAATTTTTTTCTAAATAAAATATATGTTCAAATATAACTTTAACTTTCAAAAATGATAACTTTAAAAACTCAAAATTTGAAATTTGAAATTTCAACTTCAAAATTTATAATCAAACTTCCTGCTTATCCACTCACCGTAAACGATTACTAACGGACTTGAAATATGAATGAGATCAAAAAGGCCATCATTGGGGCAAACGATGCAATAGCTTCGGTTAGAGCAAAGCCCAAAATGACATAACCAAATAATTGTTTTGCCAATGATGGATTTCGCGCCACGGAATGAATCGAGGGGAGCTGAGTTGTTTTGAGGAAGGTTGTCGATTTGCAATATCCTACCAACATTGAAAGACGTGGTAATAAGTACTAGGCTACAAAAGTACTAGGCTACAAGCACATGAGCCATTTCATGCAATATTTCAGCTATCAAAGACAACAGAAAAAAGGGAGGAGAATAATGCATAGTCGGTCCATAATCCATAAATTTGGCCAAAGAAAGTCAGTCAGTCCATAGGCAGGCGGCGAAAGAAAAGTCTTTTCGGTTGAAGTTTTTTTTTTCACCTATATTATGATTCGGCTAAATTAAAATTTGTGTATTATAGGACTCATTTTTGAGACAATACTCTTAATGAAAAAAGTTTCATTCTCAAGAACTCGAACTCGAAATCTCTATTTAAGAGTGGAGGGATCTCAACTATCCCACCAAAATCCATATTAATTTTTCTTTTGAAGTTCATCAACAGATTAGGACTTTTAAAGCAAAGCATAAAAAGCCTGCAAAAATGGCATTATATTGGAGGCATATTATCTATCTTCTATATATAGAGTATAGTACGTAGTATACAATAGGAAGAGGACCAACACTCCATTTCATTACGCTCCACAATTAATTGGACCCAAAGATCCCACAATAATTAATTACAAGGCACTGTTACCTTTCCCTTGTGCAAAAGACTAGACGAGAGACCGAAATTATTAGGTTATATTAGTTCAAAGATACTTTTTTCAATATTCGACCACTCTACTTGTCACATTTTTTATTTATATATTTTAAAAAAATATATTAACTAGAATATAATTTGACTAAACTATCCTTATTTATTACTGCTCAATATTTAATACTTTTTTCTTTTTCATTAATATCTCTATATATTTATAATTAAGGGTAAAAGTGAAAATAAACAACTAATTCTACCTTCATTTTTTAAAATAACAACTATTTTGAACTATCTATTTTTAATAAGGACGACAAGTAAATAACCCGGGGAGTATGATGATAATCAAATACGCACTATTGTTCTCAAAATAACCCGCATAGTCACATTATTAAAAAATACTATTATTTCTTATATATATAACTTCCTTGTTCTTTTTTCACTTACGAATCTACGAATTTTATCCTTGAGAATTGAACTTTGGATGTTGGGGTACATTTTAAAAGTCTTGGACTGTTAACTTAATCTTTTACTTGTTGTTGAAGAGATTTAAAATTTAGGGAAAAGGGTAAAAAATATCCTTTTATTTTTAAAAATTGGTTAAATTTACTCTCCGTTATACTATTAGGTTAAATATACCCCTTCTGTCACTAAAGTTATCACTTATACCCCTCAATGGATGGAAATACTCAAATCAACAAAAATAATCCAAATTTAAAAAAAGAAAAAAAATTCTAATTATAACCTATCTGCCCGCCCCGACCCACAACTAAAATACCCCAAATATCATCTACCCCCGTATTCTCCCTAATCCCTAACAAATATACGTACTCCTACACCCTTTCTCCGCTGTATTAACATCATTTCAACACTTGAAAATCTGGACAAAAAATAGTGTCAAATATGACCAATAAACAAACCCACAATCTAAGCAAAAAACATCAAAGCACACAAGCTGTAGCAATAAGCAAGAACTAAAATATCTAAAAACTGAACCACAAGTTTATTCATTACATTAGGGATGACATCTTATACAAAAATAAGGTTAATACAGTGGAGAAAGGGCGTAGGAGGAGTACGTATATTTGTTAGGGATTAGGGAGAATACGGGGTAGATGATATTTGGGGGTATTTTTAGTTGTGGATCGGGGAGGTCGAACGAGTTATAATTAGGATTTTTTTAAAAAAAATATCTGGTTATTTTTGTTTATTTGAGTATTTTCATTCATTGAGGGGTATAAGTGATAGCTTTGGTGACGAAAAGGGTATATTTAGTTCAATAATATGACGGAGGGTAAATTTAATCAATTTTTGAAAGTAAAAGGATATTTTTGACTCTTTTCCCTAAAATTTATACACATAAATCCTCTATATAATTTTTTCCTGAAGGAATTCGGGTGAGCACTCTCCTTCCCCGGATCTCCCCTAGATCCGCCCTGCACACAAATAAAAACAAAATCATAATCTTATTTTGGTTCAAACGCTTTACAATCAGAGATATTTTGGTATACCTACACATAGTTTTACGGCCACAGTCAGCTAAAGAGCCTGAGACAGAGACACAAGCTAATTGTGTATAGATATTTTACACTATTATTGTATTTTAATTTGTAAATTATTACTTTTCTGGTTATCATATTAAACTTATTACTATTATTATGAATATTTACTCGTTATAAATTACTTAATCTATTTGTGTTCAACACGTAAAAGTAAACTCTTAACTATGGAGTACTTTTTAAGTCGGGAAACGATAGGTGAAATTTTTTTTACTCTCTAACGATTACTCACCATATCCCCTTTTCTTTAACGCTCCTTTTAATAGATGCTACGTAATACGAATTTGAATTATTTAAATAGACGAATACCAAATATCACATAGTGTAAAAAAAATTGTTGCAAGTTGTGGCATTTCAATTCTGAGATACACTTTGTGGTAATTCTATCTCAATATCAGATAAATCAAGTTCGAATTGAAAAAAAAGCTTTACCCAGTAATATAGAATAATTATTACCCCCAGTCGATGTGAATTATAATAGCTTTATACAAAAGAAATTGTTATTATAGTCAGATTTCTCTAGAATTTTCATGTAACAGTGATTTATTATGACAATCAAGTTTTTTTTTTTAAATCAATTTTTTATATTATATTTTTTTTGTTATAACATTTTTTACCTATAACAATAACAATCGTTTTTATAATAGTATTCTTTTTATGAAATTACCTCTTTATAAAAATTATTTTCCTTTTTGGTAATATTATAATTAATCATTTATATAAAATAGAATTTCTAAGATGACCATACCAATAATGAATCTAGAAATTATGATCAAATATTTTAATATACTATATGACAAAAAATATTATATAAATATGTATTTTCATCATTAAAAGATTTTCTTTCTTTATACAAAGTGTACTTGTAAGAGTGAATTCTTGAAAAGTCGGGACTTGTGGGGGAATTAAGCTTTAGAATTTGACATTATAATTCCTATATCTATAACATTAAAAATGACAAATTAGATTTTATAAATCTTTTCATTATAACAATCAAATATTATTTAAAAATCAGATATCATAAAAGGTATTCTTTTTCGTTTAACTATTTGGCCTATTTTGACTTGATACAAAGTTTAAGAAAATAAAAAAGATTTTTGAATTTTATAGTTTTAAATTAAAGATGTGTAAATGTACCAAAATGCCCTTTAATATTGTGATCTTAAATATGTCAGATAAAAAAATTAAAATTAAAGAGTTGCTAAAAAAAAGAATCATTCTTTTTAAACGGACTAAAAATTAGAAAGGAGGAAGTAGTACTCCCTCCATTCCTTTTTAGTTATCATAATTATCTTTTTAAGAGTCAAATATAAACTTTGATCAACATTTTAAAATGTAATTTTTCATCACATAGATATGAGAAAAATTACAATTTATAATACTTTTCGTATAATTTTTGAATATTTAAATTTTAATTTTAAAATATTAAATTAATTTAATCTAATTTAATTTTAAAAATTAATTAAATTGATTCTCAAAGAGTAAAACGCGAAGGAAATATATATAATAATGCTATTACAAAGAGGTTTGACTTAACTTTCCATTCGGAAAGAAACAAAAAAGGTCGATTCCTTGGAAGAGGAGATCAACTACAAAAAAAATGGACTGACAGGAAAAACGAGTAGCAGTGTACCGGCCCCCCTACTAATTTCTGACATGCACTCACAGTCACGGTTCAACAAACACAATAAACCACTGCTAAAATCAGATATGAATAATCAAATCAATCCTAAAAGTGGAAGATTTGAAACCCCCAAAAAGGTAAGAGCAATGTTTCCAAGAAATAAATTTTAAAAAAAACAGATGACATCCTTTCCTGTACTAGTATTAATAACTCTGTTCAATTAATCAAGATTCAGGGGTTCCCTCAGAGAGTACAGAAAATTAACAAGTTCAAAAAAGATCAATGTATCCCCCTAAGAAAGAGAACACAAGATTAACAAACAAATTACTAGTGAATTTAGAATGACTACTTTAACCAACTAATCCCGAAACTCAATGTTCCTTAACAACCAACCATTCTGATAGAACAGATAAGATCCTTCCATCATGAATTAAAAGTTTTGAATTCAAATTTGGAAATTTTATGTTGGCAAACACTTTTCTAAAAATGTGAGCGCTCCTACACTATATAAACGCTTTTTAGGCGATAGGAGGTGTGGAGATTTCTACAAAAAGACCCCTTGATTCTGACAAACAAACCAAAGTCTTCTGTTTGGAACTGGATTCTCTAAAGCTTAAATAGAGTTACCACTCGGAAGAGAATTAAATAAGAAATTAACTTTTCTAAAAAGGATATCCTTTAGTAAATCTTATGTGATGCGAATTTAAATTAATAAGTACGCGAACCAAACACTACAAGAAAAAAAGAAGTTCCTCTTGTAATGTGAAACACCAGTAGTCAATGTGAGAAAGATCAAATCAAAGCCTCTATGCTTGCTTTCTTGACCATGTCACAGAGAGGACATGAATGGAGAAAAGGGTCACAATCTTTGCATGAAGAAAGGTGCCTACAAGGCAAGAATACCATGCACGATTTACTAGAATTACAGCTTTTGCACATCATCTTTCTTGTTTCTTGTGATGATTCTACTTTCTTCTCCATTGGTTGTACATCACAACAAGACTCTGCATCTCCTACACCTTCACCACCATTGGTTGATTGAAAACAGGCATTTTCTCTTAGCTGTTCGATTGTGTTGTTTAAAGATACGACAATGGCTTCGTTCTCTTTGGCTATTCTCTGCCATGTTTGGTTCTCCATTTCTATCCTTTTTATGAAATCTTCTAGCTCTTTTGACCTGTTTGCTGCCTTTGCTATTTCTTCGTCTTTTTGTTTCAGTAAAAAATGAGTCTTTGATTCGTAATTTCTCAAGATTAATGCCATTTGTTGCTTTCTCTGTTCCTGCACAGCCAATCTCAGTCTCTCGTTCTGTTTACCAACAAAATCAACTGTTAGGACGTTGCATATGGTGTTTGACTATGCACCCAGTTTAACCATAATTAAAAAAAGGCTTTTGAAATTTGTAATGTGGAATAAATCAGAGATATATGTGTGACTATAAAAGGATCGACTAAAAACGAAATAGTGTCACATAAATTGGAAGGGGCAGAGGGAGTAAGAATACCTGTAAACTGATGAAGTGATCAATTTCGACCCTCTGTTTCTCAAATTGGCAAGCCAGGGTCTGAGGAAACATAATTGATTGGGTAGAATTTGTGTTCATCAAATTCTGAATGTTATTTTTCTGGTTCAGAATATGAAACTGCTGTTGCTGTTGGATTTGTGGCAAATAGGGTTGTTGTTGTTGAGGATTAAAACAAAATTGATTGAATCCACAAGCATTATTCTCCATTAAATCCTGTGAACTCCCCAAAGGAAACCCCAGATTCTCCGAATACAACTGCGCTTCAATGGCCATATTTGTATACCAATAGCACCAAGAACAAGAGCACAAAATCAGGCAAAAGAAGAAGCAAACAAGGTGGGATATTGGTTAAAAATAAGAAATTGATTTGTTCCTCAAACAGAGAAAGATGAGGATGGTTGCTACCTATATTGTACTAAAAATCTCTTGGGGGGGAAAGAAAAACCTATGCCAACCTTTGTGACATGTTTCTTGGTTTAGGGTAGGCCAAACCTATGACTTGTATTGTATTGTATATAAATACATATATAGAAGAAGAAGAAAAAAACAGAGATGGTGGGGTCTGTTTCTTCTGTTGTGTATTTATAGTGTAGATAGAAATAATAACTATAATATTTTTTCTTTGATTCAAATAATGGAAACTGAAAAACTGAAAAGTTGCAGGAAGTAAAGGAGGGGCTATAAAAGGTTCTCTCTCTATTCTTGTGAAGAAGCATTAAAAGAGAAGAAATTTATAACATGCAGATTTTGTGACTAAACTATCGGGTCAGAGGTATTTTGTTTGTTTGTGAGGAGGGGAAAAAAATAGTAGTAATAATATTAAAAGGGATTTCAATTCCATTCCTAATTTGGAGGTTTTGAAAGAGTTGTTGTTTATTTGGTATGTGAATGAAGGGAGGAGTCAGTATTTTAGGATGATGGATAGCAGAAACGGAAGGGGAAAAAGAAATGGTCAGTTTTTCTTTTTTTGGTTTGAAATTAATTAAATTTAGAGAAGAATTATTAGAGGGGAATTCAAAGATTTGTCGGTTTGTGAAGCCTAAAGAATAGGATTCCAATTCCATTGCCCCTTGTTCTTTATTTTTTCTTGCCTTCTTAACTTTCGTAACTTCTTTTTAAATATTACGCACTTCCTCTCTTCCAAAAGAAACTGACAAAGTTTAGAATACGAAGACCAATGAATTTTCTGACCAAAAAAAAACAATGAATTTAATACTCCCTCCTTTTTAATTGGCATGATTTCTATTTTGAGAGTCAAATAATATGAAGTTTGATCAATATTTTAACATGTATTTTATCATCATATTTATATGAGAAAAAAATTGCAACTTATAATATTTTTCGTATAGTTTTTGAATATCTAAATTTAATTTTAAAATATTAAGTTAATCTAATCTAATTGAGCTTTAAAAATTAGTCAAATTGACTTTCGAGAAGCGCAACATGACAACTAAAAAGGAACAGAGGGAGTATCTAGTTCCTTAAATTTTCAATAATAAAATTACAATTAAAAAAATAATAATAGTAGTTCGGTGCACTAATGCTTCCACTATGTGCAGGGTCTCAAAAAGGGTCCAACCACAAGGGTCTATTGTACGTAGTCGTACCGTACATTTTTGCAAGAAATTGTTTCCAAGGCCTTATATATCGTAATTTCTAAAAATAGTTATCTCAATTTATATGTTATTTTAAAAGTTCAAGACAAAATTAATTAAAATTTTTCATACTTTAATAGAGTAAACACTTAATGAAAAACGATTATACCTTAAGACATAAATGACGATAAAATAATCAAAATCTCTCCTGATTAATGTTTATTTAAATAACGTATAAAAGAAAAATACGACATATTTTGAGACGGGGGAGTAATCCCTAGTTAAAAAATTATAGTTATTATTATTATTATTTTGGGTGTCACATAATGTTCTTTGGCTATGACTCTTTCAATAAATTATACAACAATTTTTATTTATTGTACTTTAAATAGTTTTAGAGTATACAGTAAGTTCAGTTTCGTGAAGAAAAAGAAGAAGAGAAAACGATAGACTTAATTCAAAAAATGCATTAAAGATGGTACCCTGAACCTCGTTATTCTTTTGGATTTAAGGGAATACTATAAATCTTCAAAATCATAGTTAATAGTATTAAAAAGAAGGTGAAAAAAAATATCAAAGTTAAAAAGAATCATCGACTTTCCAAATAATTATACTATATATTTTTTTCTATACTTCCCAAATAATTGTGAAGCACTGTAGTATATAAAATGTGCTATAGAACCTAAAATTACACTGTCATTCTTCAAAGTCATTTAATTTTTTATTAAGGTAATTTGTGGCTATAAGTTATGATGATGGACATAAAAGAACTGCCAAAAGTAAAAAATCGGGGGATATTAAAGTACTTAATAAGGAAAAATTAGAAGGTAATTTAAGATTTTGAATCATGGGGCACAAAATTTGAAGCCAATTTTTTTTATCTATACATTGATTTGATAGTATGAATAAGGGTCAAGTGCACAAATACATGCTTTTATGGTCGTTATTTAATTTAGGTTCATTTTGTAAATAAAATTTACAAGTTTATTAGCATTGAAAACAATTCTGACATACGCAATTAAGATTGAAAATTTGTGTTTGATTTGCATGTACAAATTTTTTTGCTAAAAAATAATAATTTTATTCTTCGAATTTCAACATCTAAATCTACTCCAAATAAGTTTAACTTTGAAATATAAGTTTCATGGATCACAAAGAACAAATCATAATCATCAATTTATCAAAACAATAACAAATCTAACAAACTTATTTAGCAACTTTGAAATATAAATTTCATGGATCACAAAGAACAAATCATAATCATCAATTTGTCAAAACAATAACAAATCTAACAAACTCATTTAGCAATTTTTAATTTTTTTTAAGACGGAACTCATCGGTGGCCCCCCTAAAATTGGCACGACTTTTAACTTAAATACCTCAACTAAGGGTTGTTCATTTTAAACACTTCAAGCAAGGGTCCGCTGTGTCATTTTGACACTTTTTGCTGACATGACACAAAAAGTGTTGTTCACATTCCTTAGGCGCGTTAAATGCATTTCAAACAAATTTTTTTTTTGGCAAAAAAATCATCTTTTCTCTTTTATTATTTTATAATATTAATTAAATTTTAAGAAAAAAAAAATATCATGTTTGGAGTTATCTTCTCCGACAGCTTCCTTTTCGATCTCTTTCTTTTTCCTTTTATTTTATTTTTTTTAAAATTTTACTTAAAAATAATTTGTGAGTTAAAATTTTCTTTTCAATCACCATTTTTTTTAATTTTTTTCAGATCTAAAAATATTATTACTATTTTATTCGCCGAAAAAAATGGAGAACCACCATCGAAAGGTTTAAGACGATTACAAAAGATCGAATCTATATATAAAATTAAAAGAACATTAAATCTACGTCAAAAAAAAAAGAATCAAAATATAATCAAAATTAAAGAAAAAAAATGAAGAAGAAGAAGAAGAAGATCTGTAAGAAAGTGGGGGTGAGGGTGGGGTAGGGGTAACGGGAAAGTGGGATGAAAGGAGGAAGAAGGGGGCGGGGGGTTTAAGAAATAGAAATTTTTATTTATTTTTCTTTTGCTAAATATTAGATTGTTCTTTTTTATATATATATATATATAAATTTATTTTCAAATTATTATTTTACACTCAAATTTCATATGTCCTCTTTTGATTTGTCATTATGTCATGTCATCCGCGAGTGTATCACACACACTTTGTAAATGTAGCTGATTGTCAAAAAAGTGTCAAAGTGACATAGCGAACCTCTACTTGAGGTGTTTAAAATGAACAACCCTTAGTGGAGGTGTCTAAGTTATTGTGCCAACTTTAGGGGGCCGTCGCTGGGTGTATGTTTGCACTCAGGCATATATGACTGAAGCACGTGTTAAAAATAGCTAAAATTTTAGTCACGTGCATCCAAAAAAAAAAATCTTCTTCAAATTTCAACACTCGAGTCTACTCCAAATAAGCTCAAATTTGAAACATAAGTTTCATATATCATAAAAAGGAACCTCAATCATCAATTTATTAATATACAATAAATCTAACAAACTCATTAGAACCTTTTTGATTTTATCATGCACGTCTGTGTTCATACATGACTGAAACACATTAAAATTAGCTGAAATTTTAATCACGTGTATGAATACATAAATAGAAGAAGTGAAAAAAAAACCATGCATTTTTACCAAAAAATTACCTAATATTGAGTATTCTTACAAAATAAATACAAAACTGATAAAATAAATAAATATATGAAACAACCAAAATAAACAGCTCGTGAAATTTTGCTATTAATAATCACATCAGACTACCATGATGTTAAATCGACGAGGATTGTAAAATTTATCTAACAAATTAGTTGCCATCTTACTTTTTGGTATAATTTTTTTTAGTGTTTTATTAGGAAATAAATTCATTGAAATCCTAGTCAATAGAAGCAAAAGGAAAGTGTTAGGAAGTCATAAAACCAAAAAAAGAATAAAAGAAAAATTAGAACCTTTTAATAGAAGATACGTAAAGTGGGATTCAATATCTTAATTTAGCAATATAACTAAACATCGTTCTCCCTTTATATGTTAGTCCCACTTTTATTTATTTTCTTTTTTTAGTTATTTTACACATTTTGAGCGTACCATACGGATAATTTAACCAGAGACCCGAATTTAACCATACGGATATTTCTTTTGGCATAAATACCCGCTTGATTTTGTAGTTTTTTACAAATTTATTTTTAGTCTTATATTATTTTAACAAGAGATTTTTATTTTTACACATACGAGATCTTCATTTTTACATATAGGAGATCTGAAAAGGTCACCTTCTTCTATTTTAATTTGTAACTAGTCATAAGAGATCATTTCAACAATTTTATTATATATGCATCAAATTACATAATATTACCAACATGGGTTGTGGTGAGATGATTGAGATCCCTCCACCCTTAAGGCCTTAATTCAAAATCTCAAGTTCGAGCCCCTAAAAATAAAATAAATTTGTTACACTCCCCATGAGAAATCATTAGTTAACAATTTATTTTATTGAATATATAGTAAATCATATTAAGTATTATTAGCTATATTTTGAAATTTTAAACTTGATTCTTGGTACTTTATATAGTTGAAACTTAATGAAAAGGATAATATTAAAAAGGAAAAAGAAAATCTCTCTTATGTTGAAAAAATAGACAAAAAAAATTAATATAAAGGACTAATAAAAAGCTAAGGGACGAAAGGAATACGTAGATATGTTAGTTCAAATCAATTAGGGTAGGAGTATGCAAATTTACTGTATACTGAATTACCATATCAAAATCAAAATTTTTGATATCGTATTTGGTTTAATTTTTAATAATATTAATATTTGGTACCATATATGATATTTTAAAAAAAATATACTAATATCAAATATCGTACTGGAGTACATATTACATATATAATATAGTGTTTTAAGGAAATTGAATACCGAAAATTTCGAATTGAAATATTTCGAAATCACATTGGATCGACTAATGAACACTCACAAATGAGGGAGTGATCCCCCAATCACTTCTTATATGTACGCAAGTAAAGATAGAAAAATAGACAAAAGATTTGAAGAGAAAGAGAAAATTGAGTAACAATGAGGGGATATGAACCCAAATCATCTCCGATAACATTCAAATAAAACACTTAATGTATTATCTAGAATTCTAATTTAAAATTCTAGCTAAGGTTGCAATCAAAAGATCAACAAGCTAACACTAAGATGTTCATCACCAAAAATTTAAAATCTATCTTCAAAATAGTCTAATCCTACCAAATGGGAAACGAGTGATATTTACGGGATACATTTCACATATGATCACGTAACTGTTACCCTTTTCAGTTGTCAAAAAAAATTATTATCTTTTTTCATAAAAGTCACATAAGTATCATTTCCGATACAAAAGTCACTAAAAATCGAGTATGCTCACACAAAAATTACACAACCTAAAATACTAACTTTTTGGTGGATAACTCATTTTTACTCTTTTTTAAAATTTATAAATAAAAGTTTAATTAAAAAGCTCCGATCCGTATGTATATAATTAATACGGCGTTCGATTTTCAATTTAGAAATTCGTATAACTAATACATGTATAACAATATAAGTTATGAATAAATTTATGTATTATTTTATTCAGGAAAAAATGTGAAATAAATAGTACATGAATAATTAAACTTTGCACAAAATAATACATAAATTATATTTCATCATAACTAATCAATACATTATTAAAATCTGTATCATTTTAACCAGCTATCGAACTACCCCAAAATGTTCAATAATATTGTTGGTTTTACGGTTAAACTTTGTTGAAAAGTTAATACAGTTTTGCTTCTTGACCCTTCAAGTTCTCTTATTCCTCAAAGGAAAAAGAAAAGAAAAAAGTCTCCTATTCTATTTCCCTCAATTTCCAACTCTCATGTGTCCTCTTTTTGATAGAAATCTAGAAAAGATTGTCAAATTTAAAAATGAATCAACAAATTAAAAATATGTATCCTTATTACCCGCCAGTAAAATCCATCCACTCTGTTTGGATGGTTGGTAGGTATTGTTTCATATGTATTGTATTGTGTTATATTATATCGTATTATATTGTTTAATGAATATAATGTTTGGACAAATTATATTGTTTTTTGTCATTATATAATTTTACACATCAATAATTTGAAGGATAAACCTATTAGAAAAGTAGGATACATGGCAGAGCTACTATAAAAAGATAAAATAAAGGATAAAAATAAAATTATTAAATAATAAGTAAAAGTAAAATGAGAAAAAGTATAAGATAACGATGGAATCCCACCAAATCAGTGGTTACATAAATGGAGCTTTTTTATAGTTAATCATGAAATCAAACCATACGATACATTATATTCTAAGTAACAATCGAAACGAATATAATATTGATAATAACAATACAACACAATACCATGAATAACAACCATCCAAACAAGTTAGTCTACTTTTGTAATATCTCTACTAACATTCGTATATTTTGAAGGAAAATTTATCTGTTTAACCCAAACGTTGGCGAGGTCTTTCTTCTTTTCGTCTTTATCAAACCAATGACAAAATGTGTTAGGGTTTGCTCTGAATTTCCTATCTTATTTGGATTCTACACAATTGTGTTCTAATTCAAAAAGGTTTTCTTGGTGAAAAAGAACTCTACAATATCTATTCTTTTCTTGGAAGAGAAGTCTTGTAATTCTATAAATAGAAAACATGTTCTTCTCAAACTGAACACAATAGCATCCACAATGTAGTCATTAAAATATTTTTGTTTAGGAGGAGATTTTCTCTCAACTGTTTTTATATTTTTAATATTAGTTTTCATAATATGTAGGTCACTTGACCAAACCTATCAATAATATATTTTTTTAGTATAGTTTTATGTGTCGTCTGATTTATTGCCTTGATGGTTTACAATTAATAGCTTTCGCATGACGTCCTCTCAATTTCGATCCCAACAAGTGGTATCAGCGCTTATGGTTTAATGGTTAAACGAGGTCGAAGACGTAGTTCATGGCAAGTTCAATTATAGTTGCAAGCAATTTGATGATAATGAAGATTTGTTGTCAAAAAAAAAATTGTCTGAAATACTACGTGTGGAGATAGAAAAAGAATCAATCATATTTTAATAACCCTGCTGCTGATCCATCTTTAAAAACAAAATCAATTTTCAACCCATGCTTACTTTAACGCATGAATTTCAACTTTCAACCCTTGCTAACTTTTAACGCTTGAGCTCCTTTCAACTCATGTCATACTTTTAACGCATGAACTCCACTTTTAACTTGTGCTCACTTTTAATGCACAAGGCTTCAATTTTCAACCCTGCTCACTTTTAACACAGGATTTCAATATTATTAACTCGTGCGTACTTTAATGCGCAGAGCTCCATTTTTAACCATATCAACTTTTAATCATAGTAAGCAGCAACGATATATGAAGATTGTGTGAAGAAAAAAGATCAAGATTATTTTACCAGAAAATTCAGGCCAAGGAGAGATTTGTTAGGGTTTGCCCTGAATTTCCTACCTTATTTGGATTCTACACAATTGTGTTCTAAGTCAAAAAGGTTTTCTTGACGGAAAAGGTTTTCTTGGTGAAAAAGAACTCTATAATATCTATCATTTTCTTGCAAGAGAAGTCTTGTAATTCTATAAATAAAAGACATGTTCTTCTCAAACTGAACACAATAGCATCCACAATGTAGTCATTAAAGGATTTTTATTTAGGGAGAAATTTTCTCTCAACTGTTTTTATATTTTTAATATTAGTTTTCATAATATGGAGGTCACTTGACCAAACCTATCAATAATATATCTTTTTAGTATAGTTTTATGTGTCATATGATTTATCACCTTGATGGTTTGTAATTAATAGCTTCAGCATGATGCCCTCTCGATTTCAATCCCAACAAAATGAACGTTTCAACCAAAAAAAAAGAAGACAAAATGAACGGATCTTATTTTTTATTTTTTTATACCGACAATATATATAATTTAAACCTTTTTCTTTGACAGGACCACTTTCTTTTTCCTATTATTTTTTCATGTTCAAACTTGTTTGAGAAATTGGCAGATGGTTGACAAACAAAGGAGTCGGAGAATATATTTTAGAAAGAAAAAAAATGAAGGGACACAAATTTTGTAGACTTCTTTTATTAATTCAACATATCAATTTTGTTTTTAGAAAAATACTGTCAATTTATGTGATATACTTTTCTTTTTTAATCCGTTCAAAAAAGAATATCAATTTTTTTTAATTTTATATTAGATCAAACGGTGCCACATAAATTAGAACTAAGAGGAGATATACTGAAAACATGATAAAGCAAGGTAAGAATGAGTAATTAACCATTTTGTTAGGTGGAAGACATTTCTTTGGGTTCATCCATATATATATATCCATCACGAGGCTAACATGCACGTCTTTTGTGGTTACATGACAGAGAAATTAAAGTACATTTCTTGCCATAATATATCATCTTCTGGTTAGAATATAAACATAGTTACAGTCTTACCTATTCGATTAGTCATGTCAATAGAATTATATATATATAAATAGTGACAGAGTCAGAATATTCATTAAGAGAATTCGAAATATAAATAAGTAAACACACAAAGAAGTCAAAGGGGGTTCAACACCTACTATATATATAAAAATAATAATTTTAATTATATATAAATAGTGTAATTTTTCGCCGAAGGGGGTTCGGATGAACCCCTCGGCTATATGTAGCTCCCCCCCCTATATATATTATGTGTGTGTGTTTTTGTGATAAAGGTTCTATCTTTGTAGCTATATAACAAACATTTGCAGTTATCCCTCTCCTATTTATTTTATTTGGCGGTATTTGATTGGGTACAATCTTTTTTTTAAAATAAAATTGTATTTGGTGGTTTGATGGGGCAGGAATGAAATATACAAAATTTGTATCTAACTTTTAGCTAGAGTGGTAAAATTAACTCATGAAATAATTATAACTCGATTAAGTATGGGCTGATTATTGACCCGTCCTCCATTATTTGCTCAATCCATCAAAATTAGGACTGATAACTAATCCAAATTGATCCATGAAATATCTTGTTAAAATATTTTCAAAAAAATATTTTTTTATTTGATATGATATATATAGTCATAATAAAGAATAATAGTAATTTTATTAGAAATAAAAGCTTATAAAAAATCAAATAAAGCAATTAAAACTTAGTAAAAATCGATGCATTTTGACTCGCTCGAATCAGTTAAATCCCCTTATTTAGCACCTTTACTTTTAGCTACGCTACTTCTTGCTACAATAAATGCTAAAGAAATCATTAATATGGCTAAAGTATTTAGTCGTAGATTTTTTTTTTATGTAGCTATTATGGAGCAGTTTGTAGTTATATTTGTATAATGCTGTAATTTCCCTGCTTCTTTTTTCTGACCTCTTTAATTAAACACACCAAACATTGCTTAGGTCTAACAGATTACAGATGTCTGTAAACTTTTCAGGTATGAGATAATTAAAGGAATTTGCCTACTTCTGTACTATACTACTTATATTTCTGTTCACAATTTTAATTAGGGAACAAACCATCTCGCTTAAATCTCTAGGAATTAGGTGCTCTTATTAATTAATGGATTCAAAATGTATTAAGTTAGGGAAAAATTGATCAAAAAATCTTAATTCCTTTGAAAGTTATAATTAAGTTGTGTGAATTTCTTCTCGCAAAATTAATTGAACATATAAATAACTTAATATAGGTAGGTATGTACGTACTCACTCCACCTTATTGTCATATAACTTACCTGAAATATTAGGATAGGGCTTCTCTGAGTTTGGGGAATTCGCTGTTTCGACTATCACAATAGTGTATTTCATCGCTCTCCTTTCTTGTAAAGTAGTTATATAGCGTAAGTATTTGACAAGAGTTGACTTTGTATTTGAGACTAATTCAGCTACTTCACTAGCCAATATATTTTGTAACTGTCATGCAGCCTTATAGATGTGGAAAAAAATAAATGTCCATCCAAAGAATACTATGTTGTGGCCAAAAGACCACAAGCGAATAGTAATATTCAAATGTAAAGTACATTCAACTCATTTAAAATGTTGAATTTTCAACTCAGTTTAAATTTCCTCTCTTTATTATACAAATAAAAAGTAAGTAAAAAGAATTAAGTATATATAAATTAAAATGAAGTAGTTGAGTTAGGCCTCATTTGTTTGCAACTAATGAAGGTCTGAATTTGAATGTGGTTCAAACCTTAGGATATTAAGTGCATTTATTTATATCAAGATTTAAACACTTATTGGATCTAAATAGGTCTTAATCATTAAGATCTAAAATAAAGTCCTAATATAAATGAGTAGTATGGTTATGAGAATAATTTTCACTACCACTTTGTCCATAACCACGAGCCACCATTATCAACCACCTCTGTAGTCACAATTATCACCACCACTGTCAATCATCACCATGCTGCCAACCAATACCGTCACCAACCATAACTGTTAGTTGTTATCGTACCAAACACCTACATCATTCTAATTTATATATGTAATAAGTAGACGATAATGTGCTTGACCACTCCACTAAAACCCCATTTATTTACGTTAAGATTAAGATGTCTTAATTGGAATGCACGTCTGAATGATTAAGATGTTATCTCTAAATCTGACTAAATGATTGAAATTATTTAGTTTTCAACATTTGAATGTGTATAAATTTATTTTTAAACATACTAAATATACAATCTAAGTAAAATAGTGATTAAATATAAAAAAATATAAATTTAATAAAATAAAATTCTTTTTTGATAATAGAAAATGAAATATTTAAAGATATAAATGAATAGTTTATTTTTTCTAGTGGTGGTTGGTGTTAGTGACTAGTAATGATGACAAGTGGTGATAACTGTGATGTTAAAGGTGGTTGGTGTTGTAATGATTAGCACGATAGTGACGGTTGACAGTGGTGGTGATGGTTGTAATGGTGAAGTTAGTTGATGTTAGTAGTTAGAGATGTTGGTGGCGGTGGTTATCCATGGTGGAACATGTGGTGGTTGACGATGGTGTTAATAATAGATGGTTATAGTGGCGATTGTAATGGTGGAGGTGATTATAATAGGGATTGGCAGCGATAGTAGTAATGCATGATTGTGATGATAATAGTGATTGGCAGTACTAGGTCAAGAAAAAAGATTAATTTCATAAAAATATTAGGCTAAAATCATAAGCGACCCCTTAAATTTGTTCATCTATATCAATTTGACACATCAGCACAAACCTTTTTTCTAGACGCTCCATTGCATAACAAATATAATACTTTTAAATACCTAATGCTAATATGACACACAAAATGATATTTGTTTAGTGTGTGAATCACTATTTGTAACTATTTTATCCTCAAAGTTTTTCTTTATTTTTCTCTTTATGAAAATATTTCTTTTCTTCTTCTTTCAAGATTGCCGTCACTCCACCACTATAAATCCGTCATTTTCGTTCACCTTCACCTCTTTATACATTTAAAAGAATCACTCATGTTATTTTTTTAAATAAACAAATTTTATTTATACTAAAAGTGATAGTTACATAGCCAAACAGGACAGACCTCATGTTTCTTAAAAGAACAAACAAAATAGAAAAGTACCCACACTAAAATTCTTATGGATTCACTTTCTAAAACTAGTTAACAAAGCATAAAGTCAACATACAAGATTGTATTTCTGAAAAAAAGACAAAGGAAAAGAATCGTGACTTCTTCATGGCATAGTATCAATTTGCATTAACGTTTGTCCCTATTTCTTTTGATCCCTGCCACAAATATGAATGTGTAAAGCAATCTCTTTACAAATTTTTTCTGCCTGGTACCTGCCTTTGTTGGAATTGGTTAAGGTTCATTTTCCTCATGTAGTGTTGATGACCATAGCATATACACAACAGATATGGTGCCTTTGCTAGATCTTTTTTTTGCCCATTGTATAACCCAATGAAATTCAGCTTGTCAGTCCTTAATAGTTTTCTGGATTCATAGTCAATTTAACATTTGTTGCCACAAAACTTTGGTGATGCAACAATCAAACAACATGTGTTATTGAGTTCAATAGCACTATCACAAAAGACACATGATTAACTCACTTAAATTTCAAATTTAGCCACTCTGTCAACAAAATTCATCCTCTTCATCAGTTCCAAACCAAGGAAGAAGTTGTGTCTGGGATGGATGCTGTAATTGAGAGTGATACTCTTCCAGGGGACCTTGGGGAGTTGTGGTTGCAGGGCAAGGTGCAGTTTTTTAATAAAGAATTTGGATCCAGTGACCACAGTGTCCAACCTTGTCTTGTACCTCCTTGTAGCCTGGTGCCTGCATAACATGTTGTCTTGCCTCTATGAATTTCCTTATTACCCAGGTGGCATTCCTAGGTATAGTGCAACTTTCCACAAGGCAATTTTCAAGTAGTAGATATGGACTCATTTAATCCATAAGCTATCCTTTTTTCAACCATAACCACAATTGTTTTATCACTGTAGCTTTGTTTCAAAAGTATAAGTTGAGAATATTCTTCCCTCCTTTTGCCTTAGGAAGATAAAAAATTTCCCATGAAACAAGAGCTCTTTTAAAAGCTACCGTAGAACATGTCCATAGAAATATCCTGCAGTAGCTATTGATTAGCTCCATAATCTTCTTAGGAAAGATGAAGATTTATTCCCAATATATTTGAATATCAAATATGATGAATTTGATCAACTGGAGTCAACCTTCATATGACAATAGCATGGCAAACCAGCAGTTAATTCTCTCAATAATTTTGTCAATAACTAGCATGCATTGGTTATGATTGTTTACTTCTTGGAAGAGAGTGGTACCCTTAAATACTTGAAGGGGTGAGTCCCCTCACATAATCTCAGTTGATTCCAATTATCCCATTTGATAGTTTCTTTCACTCCAGATAAGTAATAAAGTTTTTCTCATTATTATCTTAAAGGCTTAATGCAATAGAAAACTTGTGGAAAGCCTCTTGGAGAAGTCTGATTGAAGTAATATCAGCCTTGCAGAATAAAAGTAGATCATTTGCAAAGTATATATGCATGACTCCAAGCTTTTACATCTAGAGTGGAACTTAAAGGAGGGAATTGAGGATAGTACAAGTACTCCATTGATATCATAAAGAGATAGGGTGACATAGGATCACCCTGTCTAATTCCTCTTTTTTATTGAAAAAGTTTGGTGAGCCCTCCATTCAGAACCAGAGAATAAGATACTATAATTATGCATTCCATAACCAGTTGAATAAATTTTTGAAAGAAACCCAACTCATCTAGTATGCAATTCAAAAACATCACTCAATGGAGTCATAAGCTGTTCTAAGATCAACCTTTAAAATACATCTAGGTGATAGATCTAACTGGGGTGTCCCTACCATATGTACCTCTTTTCTTGTAATAATTATCGCGTAGCGGAATTAATCTAATTATTTCTTTTATATTTTTCAGAATATATTCCAGATATATCATATCTTGGGTTCTTTGATACATTTCTATATTTTCTTTTATCAAGTTTCCTAGTATGGTTATGTCAACTCTAGTTTCGTACCAGTAATGTAAGTATTCGTAATTTATCATCAATCTGAATCTAATTCTAGTTCACTGATACCAAATTTTCCTAATTCTGAGTCTAGTTCATACAATCCTATTTGATACCATTCTTGATTTATTAGTTCTAAATCTTCATCACTGAATATTTTTTCCCATATCAATTTTCTTAGTTCTATTATTTCTATATCTTTAAGCACATATAAGATTAATACCTTATAATCATAAATCATTTCATCATGTAAGTAGGTGAAGTAAGTAGGCATAATATTATTATCCATGTTCATATTTTTATGCTTTGTTTTTATCAATTAATTTCCTCATACCATAGCATAACAATAACATCATATTCGATCATTATAGACTAGATTATTTTAAACCATATTCTCTTGTCACTGTTAACATCGTACTTTCAAAGGTACTTTCCCCTCCTAAATAGTGTCACTCTGTCTACTTCCCTTATGGCTTCCTCGCCTTGGTTTCGACCTCTGGACATTATTTTCGGATTGTTTCCCCTTTTTCCTCATGTTAACAAACTTGAAAATATGATTCAAATAATTCTAGTAAATAATAACGAATATAAACTTATTTAATCATGCTATGATACTTAGGAATTAACAATTTTAGCTATGCATAATTATGAATAGATATACCTTTCCTGTATCTTCTTGCTCCATATTGCTTAGAAAATTTTATCTTATTTCTGAGAATTTTTTGTTTACAAAGAAGGTTGCTCTCCGTGTAGAAAGTCTTACCTTCTATCTGCCTTCCTTGCTATCTATTTATAAGAGGATATCTGTACGTCCTCTTTATCTATTTCTACTAACTTTACATCCCACTATCCTAACTTTACTTTACACTTGTCCTATACTATTACTACTTTTATTAGTAGCCGTTCACTTTATTAGTGGACGTCCTATTCAACTATTCTTACTTTACAAGTTTACAAACAAACAAAATACTTTTTACAAACAAACAAACTACTTTACATATCTGTTTCTTTCCACTATCTTTGCTCTTATCTTTTAGGAATCTTCGTACTATCTTCTTTTTCTCACTCCAGCTGTACGTCTGGGATCACATTATCTTTGCCTTGGCATCTAGAACATTGGTGATCTGGATATTTGTGATTAATTGTCTTGCAGTATCTCGTCATCATGTCTGCTGATATGAAATCTTTCCTGATTGCTCTTGTTGTAGGTTGTTGTTCTGGTCTTAATAGGCTGAGCGCCCATTGTCTTATCTCTTCCATGTCTGCTATCCGTTCTTCTCTACAATTTGAATAGATCATTGTTTGTTCCCTCGCATAATAGCTCAAAATGGGATTTTTATTTAGATAATTTGATGATAACTCGTTTAAAATCGTAGCTATTCCAATGATTCTTTTTCCGGCGTAGAATTCTGGTATATCAACTCTGGGTATTTCTTCTTATACTTCTATCTTGTCTGGGATAATCATCTCCCTAGTTAATCCTATCTTTATAACCTGGATTACTGGTTTGATCTCGTCATATAGTATCTCGGCTGGGGCTGAATAAGCTCTTATATAAAACAATGTCCCTTTAGTTATTCTTTTATATTGCATAAAAGCTTTATGTAACTCTGGTAATGTAGCTATCTCTTCTCCTGTTTTTGTATATACTGTATTTAATAATCCATAATTGTAGCAGGTCGCTACTAGATTCGCATTTGTCCTTGGCAGGGCAATTAGCTTATTATATCCTTGTAGGTTTTGGGTAATATAATCTTCTGTTGGATTGGTAGTAGTTTTGGATCTTGGGTTTTTATTTAAAAAGGTTTGTATTTTGTGGATATTTTCTATATATGCTCTGGTTATATGGTTGTATGTCTTTTTATCTTGGTTCAGGATGTCTCTGTATGTATTTACTTGTGGTGGTATAAATGGGGTTTTTTGGGATTTTGATATATATGGTGTTTCGAATAGTTTGTTTAAATTCGTGTTGACATCTTTTTTCTTCTTTTGTAGATGATGTACTTGTAGATGCGCTACCTGCAACTGCATGAAGTAAATTATTGTTATGGGTTTTTAGGTGTTTTCCAACGTCACCTTGTAGCTCTGGAAGTTTTGTGTCTTCCGATTGACATAGCTCCGCATTTTTGTCATGCTGCTGACTAGTTTTGATCTGTTGTATCTCTTTATTTATGTTATCGACTTCTCTACAAAGAGTCGTCATAACTTTGAGTAAATCTTCCATAGTGGTAGTTTCCTCAGTTTGAGTAGCTTTGTCTTGATATGTAATCTGCAATTGTATTTTTATCAGTACAAATTACTTCGATTGTAAATGTGAAGTTTAATATATTCAATACAAGTCTCCGTATTTCCTTGGTTGTAACTGAGTCTTGTACTTTCCTTGTTAGCCACCATTTCACCTGCGTATTATCTGTTCTAATAATGAACTTATTATATACAATATATGGTTCAAAAGCTAATAAGCATTTATATATTGAATATAATTCTTTTCTATTTATTTCCCATTTTATTTCGGGATTTGTAAATGTGCCTGAATAATATCTACAATGATGCTCTATTTTTTCTTTATCATACCTGTATTTTAGTACTCCTCCGTAGCTAATCTCACTAGCATCGGATTCTACTATATAGATGAATTTTTTATTTTCTTCTGGAAAGCATAGTTTTGGTAAATTCTTACATAGTAATTTTATCTTTCTTATTTGTTCTTGGTCCTTATCATCAAAGTGATATTCTACATCCTTCTTTAATTTCTTGTGTAATGGTTTTAGATTTTCTGCTAATTTTGGTATATATTCTCTTACTTGATTTACTAATCCTAAAAATGATTGTAATTTCTTCTTTGTATCTATCTGTTCATCAGAATTTATTATTTTTTGTACTATGTGTGGCTGCATTTTTATGCCATTTTTATCTATTTCTATTCCTAAGAATTCTATTTGGTTTTTCATCATTTCAGCTTTTTTCTTACTTAAGCTGATTCCTGAATATGTAACAATATGTATGAATTTTTCTAGTAGTTTTATATGTTCATCTTGCGTTCTTGAATACAAAAGTATATCATCTATGTATACTATGCAATTTTCTAATTGGTTAAAATAATCATCCATAAAATGCTGGTATCTACCTGGTGCATTTTTATATCCAAAAGGTAATACATTCCATTCATAAAATCCTTGGGGTACTGTGAATGCTGTTAGTTTTTTAGATTCTTCTTCTAGCTTAAGGTGGTAAAAGCCTGATTTGCAATCAAATTTACTAAAATAATTATATCTTTGGACTTGTCTTATTTTTAATATCTTATTGGGTATTGGTAATTATATGTTTTGGTTTTAGCATTTAAGTTTCTATAATCAATAACCATTCTACTTTTTCCTCTTTTTTGTTCGCTATGTTTATTTACTATAAATGCTGGGCTTGTATGTTTACTATTGCTTTCTTGTATGTAGTTGTTTTCTAATAATTCTTTTATGTGCATTTTGAATTCATTTAAATCATCAAAATTATATTTTAGAGGTTTTTGGGTAATTATGTTATTTTCATCAATTAATTTTATTTTTACTTTGGTTTTATGTTTTTCCCATCCTTTTAAGGGATTTTCACTATATAATGGTTCTAATTGGTCTTGAATGATTTTTAGTTTATCTATGGCAAATATTATTAGTTCTATTCTATGCTCATTTGTTTTTATATTTTCTAATTTCTGGGTAAATTTTCTCACTTCCTTTTATCCATGGGGTAGGTTTTCTGTTTTTATTATATACTCTCTTAGCTCCTACTTTATGTTTACATGGTGTCGTAAACCACCAGTGTCTTTGTGATTATATGTGGATATAGTTTTTCTAGAAACGGCATTCCTAGAAGTATATCCTTGTTTGTGAACTCATAACTATATATTTCTTCTATAGTTAATATCTTATCCCATATTTGTAATTTTACATTTCTTGCTTTATGATTTATCATACTTCCTTCATTATTAAATCCTGTTACTACTATTGGTGTAGTTAATTTTTCCCATTTTTCATCTGGTAAGCAATTATGTTTACACATATTAGCTTCTGCTCCTGTATCTATCATCGGGGTATAATATCTATTGTAGTAATTTTCTACTATTATTTTGACAAGTATGTAGATTTTCATTTTTATCTCACATTGTCCTTTTTATTGTAACTTTCTTATTTTTATATGTTACGGTTAACTGGGTGTTTTCTAGATTATATGGTTTCATGCCTTCTAACCATTTTATTCCTAATATAATATTTTTATCTCCGTGATATATTTTAAAGTTTATTACCATCGGTATTCCGCCAGTGATTAATTCTTTTTCTACTGTTTCTCTTAGTGCTGTAAATTCTTTTGGTAATTCTGAGTGTTCTATAGAATTTATTTCTTCTTCTGTTACTAATTCTCTTGTTATATAATTTTCTTCCTGTCCTGTATTTATTGTTATAATAAATTTTCTTTGTTCTAATATTCCAGTTATATAATAGTGATATGGTTCTATTTCTTTTATTCCTACTGAATTTCTTGATGACTGGGGTGTTTCACTATGACTTTTTCTAGATGTGCTTATCCTATCACTTACTATGTCTAGATCTTCTTCTATATCAATTTCCTTATAACTATAATCATTATTATCTATTACTGTGACAATTTGTTCAAATGGATTTTCTATTTTTATCCTATTAATTTTGTTTTTCGCTGTTATCTTATGTTTTGTTGTTAAGACATATAAATTTTTACATCTTGCTGTGAATATTTTGCTACCTGGGGCTAGTTCTATTCCTGTCATTTTCCAATATAATACTAATGATTTATCTATATTCCTGTCATTTATTGCTACTGAATAGTTAGCGCTTATTATGAATTTAAATTTTTGATATATTAAGTTTCCTTTCACTGCACTTATTATACTTTTTTCTATAGGTTCAATTATTCTGTCGTCTGCTAAATATATTTCTATAGGTGTATCTATACCTTCCCTAAAACATGCTTTTATTAATATTTCCGTTCCTCCTAGATGTACGTATTTTATTGGTTCCTTAGCCTGTATTGCTTGTATTTCTTTATTTATTATTCTCTTATTTATTATAGGTATTTTTGCTTTTCCTTTGGTATATTTACAGTCTATTATATGTTCTTTCTGACTTACCACATAATATTCTTCTTTTTGTCGTTTAAATATATTTTTTAGCATGGGTATTTTAAATATTTTTTCTACACTTAAATCTAATTCTTTTCCTTTTATCTGTTCAAATATATTTGCATCAAATATAACTTTCTGTTCTGAGGATTCTTCATTTATATGTTCTTCTTTATCTATTATTTGTATATCATTGTCAGTCATTATTGTCTGATTCTTCTTTTTCTAATTCTTCATTCAACTCATTTTCAGATAATTCATATATACTATCGTCACTTTCTAGTTCATAGTCTAGATATTCTAATTGCATATATTCTTCATTATTTATTATTATTTCTGCTATTTGCCTTTTCTTGGGATTTTTAGGTAATTTACAATCTCTAGCTAAATGTCCTAATTTTCCACAATTATAACATGTACATTCAGTTATTTTCTTTTTTGGTTTGAATGGTCTCTTTTTGTTAAATTTTTTTACATAATACCTTCGTCTAGGTCTTTTATGTCTATATTGGGATTTATATCTTTTGAATTTTCCTTTCTTTCTATTCTTTTTATAGTAATTATCTTTACATCCAAATTGGGGTGCTACTTTGTCTTTACAACATGATAGATTTTCCATTATAGATTTTTCCATTTTCATTTTTTCTCTCCGTTTTTCACATATATCTGAATACCATTTTTGTAAAAATCTTACCCTTGCTCCTAGAGTATCTTGTAATCCTGCTTCATTCCAGTCTTTTATTATTCTTGAACTAAATGGTTCTGGTAATTTTGTAAAATATAATTTCCTTATTTCTTTTGCTTCTTCTGGCGTATATGTTCCTTTGTAATAATATTCTCTAAACACACATGTGTATTCATCTATGTAACACATATTACATATTGCTAATTTTAACATTAAATTTCTGTTTAATTGTTTATCTTTATTCTGTTCTTCTGTTTCTGTGGTTGTACTACTAAATTCATTTCGTATTGCTATCTCATATTTCTTTAGAATATCTATAGCTGTAGTTGCTGTTTTATCGTCTATAGTTTTATTACTTCTTAGCGTATTTATATATTCTTCTGATAAGTTATGTAACCATAATTTTACTGTTTCTAAGAGTGTTCGTTCTATATATCCTGGTGTTTCTGTTATGCTTATTTTATTGTCTATCAACTGCTTTGCTATATATCCTATCAATAGTTGAATTGCTTTATTTATGTCTGTTATACAATCTAACTCTAAGAAATTACTATTCTGATTGGTTAGTTTTGGAGTCCATTTTCTATTTAATCTTTTATCCCATAAACTGTTTTGTCTGTCAGATTGCTCATAACTTACTGTATAATATATTGGATTTAATATTTTTGGGTTTTTAACTCCTGATGTACTAGCTTCTTGTTCTTTTTCTTCTTCAATATCACCTGCATTTATTTCAATGTTTTCTTCTATTTTTTCTATATTTGTTATCATTTCTGTATAAGTCTCACTTATTTCCGAACTCTGTTCTGTCTGATTATCATTTATTTCATTTATACCTAATTCTTCTTCAATTGGTTCTTCTATTTGTAGTTTTTCTTTGAAATTTTCTATTTCCGTTTTCAATTTTGCCTCAATTTTTTTTTCTTTTTGTTTTGCCGCATATAATTCTTTTAACTTAGCTAATTCCTTTTCTAATGCTATTATTCTGTCATTTTTTACTTCTTCAATTTTTTGTATTTCTTGTTTTGCCTGTTGTTTAATAATAGTTATTTCATTTTTTCGGTCTATTTCTTCATTTTCTCTAGCAAGCCTTACCATTGCCGTTAAGTTATCTTCTAGTCTTAATGATTCTTTTTCTAACATTAGACTTAGATTATCTCCTATTTTCTTATATCGTCTTCCTAGATTTGAAAATATAATCTTTATTTTTAATCCTTCGTGATTTTCATATGTTTTTTCGTCTATAGCGAATTCTTCTTTATTCATTTATAAGTTATGTTGTAATTTATATTCTAGACTGTCTATTTGTAGTTGTAGGTAAAATATAGTTTTTCTTTGTGCTTTGATAGACTCTTTACAAACTCCTGCAAATATATTACTGTTAAGTCTATTTTGTCTATGACTCAATTCTTGTCTTTTTGCTATAATTATTTTATTAAGGTTTTGTCTATGTTCGTCATCTTTATTAGTCATTGTTTCTTTAAGTACTTGACATATTTATATTCTATTTTAGATATTTTATCTATTAACTTGGTTAATTTATCATTATCAGTTTTTATAATATTAAGTTGTTTATATTCCGGGTATAAATTCTTTAATTTTCTTTTCATTTTCCTTATCTTCTTTCTAATATGTTTCAATTCATCCATAGCTCTGATACCAAACTGGGGTGTCCCTACCATATGTACCTATTTTCTTGTAATAATTATCGCGTAGCGGAATTAATCTAATTATTTCTTTTATATTTTTCAGAATATATTCCAGATATATCATATCTTGGGTTCTTTGATACATTTCTATATTTTCTTTTATCAAGTTTCCTAGTATGGTTATGTCAACTCTAGTTTCGTACCAGTAATGTAAGTATTCGTAATTTATCATCAATCTGAATCTAATTCTAGTTCACTGATACCAAATTTTCCTAATTCTGAGTCTAGTTCATACAATCCTATTTGATACCATTCTTGATTTATTAGTTCTAAATCTTCATCACTGAATATTTTTTCCCATATCAATTTTCTTAGTTCTATTATTTCTATATCTTTAAACACATATAAGATTAATACCTTATAATCATAAATCATTTCATCATGTAAGTAGGTGAAGTAAGTAGGCATAATATTATTATCCATGTTCATATTTTTATGCTTTGTTTTTATCAATTAATTCCCTCATACCATAGCATAACAATAACATCATATTCGATCATTATAGACTAGATTATTTTAAACCATATTCTCTTGTCAATGTTAACATCGTACTTTCAAAGGTACTTTCCCCTCCTAAATAGTGTCACTCTGTCTACTTCCCTTATGGCTTCCTCGCCTTGGTTTCGACCTCTGGACATTATTTTCGGATTGTTTCCCCTTTTTCCTCATGTTAACAAACTTGAAAATATGATTCAAATAATTCTAGTAAATAATAACGAATATAAACTTATTTAATCATGCTATGATACTTAGGAATTAACAATTTTAGCTATGCATAATTATGAATAGATATACCTTTCCTGTATCTTCTTGCTCCATATTGCTTAGAAAATTTTATCTTATTTCTGAGAATTTTTTGTTTACAAAGAAGGTTGCTCTCCGTGTAGAAAGTCTTACCTTCTATCTGCCTTCCTTGCTATCTATTTATAAGAGGATATCTGTACGCCCTCTTTATCTATTTCTACCAACTTTACATCCCACTATCCTAACTTTACTTTACACTTGTCCTATACTATTACTACTTTTATTAGTAGCCGTTCACTTTATTAGTGGACGTCCTATTCAACTATTCTTACTTTACAAGTTTACAAACAAACAAAATACTTTTTACAAACAAACAAACTACTTTACATATCTGTTTCTTTCCACTATCTTTGCTCTTATCTTTTAGGAATCTTCGTACTATCTTCTTTTTCTCACTCCAGCTGTACGTCTGAGATCACATTATCTTCGCCTTGGCATCTAGAACATTGGTGATCTGGATATTTGTGATTAATTGTCTTGCAGTATCTCGTCATCATGTCTGCTGATATGAAATCTTTCCTGATTGCTCTTGTTGTAGGTTGTTGTTCTGGTCTTAATAGGCTGAGCGCCCCTTGTCTTATCTCTTCCATGTCTGCTATCCGTTCTTCTCTACAATTTGAATAGATCATTGTTTGTTCCCTCGCATAATAGCTCCAAATGGGATTTTTATTTAGATAATTTGATGATAACTCGTTTAAAATCGTAGCTATTCCAATGATTCTTTTTCCGGCGTAGAATTCTGGTATATCAACTCTGGGTATTTCTTCTTGTACTTCTATCTTGTCTGGGATAATCATCTCCCTAGTTAATCCTATCTTTATAACCTGGATTACTGGTTTGATCTCGTCATATAGTATCTCGGCTGGGGCTGAATAAGCTCTTATATAAAACAATGTCCCTTTAGTTATCCTTTTATATTGCATAAAAGCTTTATGTAACTCTGGTAATGTAGCTATCTCTTCTCCTGTTTTTGTATATACTGTATTTAATAATCCATAATTGTAGCAGGTCGCTACTAGATTCGCATTTGTCCTTGGCAGGGCAATTAGCTTATTATATCCTTGTAGGTTTTGGGTAATATAATCTTCTGTTGGATTGGTAGTAGTTTTGGATCTTGGGTTTTTATTTAAAAAGGTTTGTATTTTGTGGATATTTTCTATATATGCTCTGGTTATATGGTTGTATGTCTTTTTATCTTGGTTCAGGCTGTCTCTGTATGTATTTACTTGTGGTGGTATAAATGGGGTTTTTTGGGATTTTGATATATATGGTGTTTCGAATAGTTTGTTTAAATTCGTGTTGACATATCTTTTTTCTTCTTTTGTAGATGATGTACTTGTAGATGCGCTACCTGCAACTGCATGAAGTAAATTATTGTTATGGGTTTTTAGGTGTTTCCCAACGTCACCTTGTAGCTCTGGAAGTTTTGTGTCTTCCGATTGACATAGCTCCGCATTTTTGTCATGCTGCTGACTAGTTTTGATCTGTTGTATCTCTTTATTTATGTTATAGACTTCTCTACAAAGAGTCTTCATAAATTTGAGTAAATCTTCCATAGTGGTAGTTTCCTCAGTTTGAGTAGCTTTGTCTTGATATGTAATCTGCAATTGTATTTTTATCAGTACAAATTACTTCGATTGTAAATGTGAAGTTTAATATATTCAATACAAGTCTCCGTATTTCCTTGGTTGTAACTAAGTCTTGTACTTTCCTTGTTAGCCACCATTTCACCTGCGTATTATCTGTTCTAATAATGAACTTATTATATACAATATATGGTTCAAAAGCTAATAAGCATTTATATATTGAATATAATTCTTTTCTATTTATTTCCCATTTTATTTCGGGATTTGTAAATGTGCCTGAATAATATCTACAATGATGCTCTATTTTTTCTTTATCATACCTGTATTTTAGTACTCCTCCGTAGCTAATCTCACTAGCATCGGATTCTACTATATAGATGAATTTTTTATTTTCTTCTGGAAAGCATAGTTTTGGTAAATTCTTACATAGTAATTTTATCTTTCTTATTTGTTCTTGGTCCTTATCATCAAAGTGATATTCTACATCCTTCTTTAATTTCTTGTGTAATGGTTTTAGATTTTCTGCTAATTTTGGTATATATTCTCTTACTTGATTTACTAATCCTAAAAATGATTGTAATTTCTTCTTTGTATCTATCTGTTCATCAGAATTTATTATTTTTTGTACTATGTGTGGCTGCATTTTTATGCCATTTTTATCTATTTCTATTCCTAAGAATTCTATTTGGTTTTTCATCATTTCAGCTTTTTTCTTACTTAAGCTGATTCCTGAATATGTAACAATATGTATGAATTTTTCTAGTAGTTTTATATGTTCATCTTGCGTTCTTGAATACAAAAGTATATCATCTATGTATACTATGCAATTTTCTAATTGGTTAAAATAATTATCCATAAAATGCTGGTATCTACCTGGTGTGTTAGTTCTCATGTACACACCTAAGAAAATTACTATTTAATAAAATAACAATCAACTTACATTATATGTTAAGTGACAAAAGAGGATGGAGTAGGGAATGATGTTAAGATTAAGACGCCTAAAACTAAATGTACATTTGAATATTAAGATGAGCATTATAATTGTTTTTGTATCTGAATAACTATCAGATTAAGTTGTGCAGTAGTAAGATTAAGATGTGCACATCTAAATAACAATCTGTATGTTTGAATCTGAATACACATCTGAATATTAAGATATTGTATTAAAATTTAAATACTAAATAGTTAAGACTGTTTGTTTCTTAAACGTTTGATGTGAAAAATTTACCTTTATTTAAAAATTAAGTAATAAACATAAATTTAATAAAATACTAAATTAATTCAATATTATATCAACAAAATATTTTTAAAAAATTATATAATGATCGATGGTGGTGATAATTACTTGCGATTGTTACCATCATGTATGTCGATTTAGGATAGTTTGGTAGGGGGAAATTTATCTTAGGCCAAGGGGTGTCACGTGACACTGCTTCGTCATAATTTTTTTTATTTTATATACATATATATAGCTAAAACACAAAAAAAAAATTAAGTTGAGTAAAATGACATAGATTGACACAAAGAGCTGCATGACTCATTTGGTTATAAGATGCGTCTCTCTTCAAGTAGGGGATGCGAATAGAATCTCTGCAACTTCATTTGATGCCTTATATTTTTTGCGCCAAACTAATACATGTATAGGTTTGAAGCACTAACCTATTGGAAGTTGTAGCGTGCCCAATTGATAGAGCATTATCAGCTATAAACCTAAGGATCTTAGGTTACGAATAGCTCCTATTACAAAAATGGAGTAACTTGAGAGAATTCAGAAGAGAAAGATATTATTAAAGAAATGAATACTGAATGCCTTTATAATTGATCTAGCTACTATATATAACTGTTTTCCTCCTAACAGTGTTAACTGCCTTTTGAACCAATTCCTAACAGCTCCCTCTAACTAATTAGAATGAGTAAAGACTAAAGTACCCCTAGCTTAGTCTGGCATGTAACAATACTCCCCCCTAAAGAAGTCCTTGACCCTAAGGATTGAAATCCAGAAACTATCACTAGGGAGAAAGAACATCCATCCAAGTACTATCCTATTAAGGGCAATTGAACTATTTCACCAGATGTTGGGTGATGCAGTGACCACCCTTAGAAATAGACCTGGTGTCCAAGATAGCCTCATGTTCAAGAAACACATACCCATGAGGATACAAAGTCACAGGCAAGTCAGAAACAACAAGATGATCACCAATATGTAACTTCAACTGAGAGACATGGAAAATGTGGTGGATCTTTGCATGAGGAGGCAGGTCCAATAGGTAAGCAACCGACCTCACTTTTTTAAGGATTTGGAAAGGACCAAAAAACTTAGGACTCAACTTTTGATAAGCACGACACTTGAGGGACATCTTCCTGTAGGGTTGTAGCTTTACAAACAAAGAATCACCTACAACAAAAAATCTAGGAGTTCTATGCTTATTTTCCTGAGCCTTCATTCTAGATTGAGCCAATAACAAATGATGTTTGATTAATTTGAAGGTTTTTTCCTTGGCCTGCAGACTTCTGTCCTCCTCTTCCACCATGGAGCTATGAGATACATAAGGAAGGTGAGTAGGAGGTGGTTGTCCATACACAACCTCAAAAGGGGTCATCTTAATGGAGGATTGGTAGGTGGTGTTATACCACCACTCAAATAATAGGAGCCAATGTACCACTCTTTGGGTCTATCATTGAATATGCACCTTAAGTATCTCTCCACATACTTGTTTACAACCTAGTTTGACCATCAGATTAAAGGTGATAGGCTAAAGAGTGTTGTAATTGAACACGTTGAGCAACAAACAAAGCTTTCCAAAACTTGCTCAAAAAAATGACACCCCCATCAGTCACTATGGTTTTAGGCAACCCATGCAGCTTATAGATGTTGTCTAAGAATAGTTGAGCAACCATTGGGGCAGTGTAAGAATAAGTAAGACTGAGGAAGTGAGCATATTTACTCAATCTGTCCACTACAACCAAAATGACAGATATGAGCTTTGGGCAAGCCTTCAATAAAATCAAGACTAATGTCTTGCCAAATATTCTCAGGTATGGGAGAGGTTGTAAGAGCCCATGATAACTCACATTTTCTCCTTTACACCTGGCAGGTCATACACTTTCTCAGAAACTGAGATACATCCTTTTTTAGCTTCTTCCAGTAATAGAACTGACCTACTCTAAATAGTGTAGCAATCATACTTGAATGCCCCCTAATATCACTACTATAAAGATACTACAGGATTTCAAGCTTCAAGGTAGGGTCTGCCCCCACAACAATTTTCCCTCTTTTGTATAAGATCCCTTCCTTCAACATATATAAGGGATTAGCCTGGGAGTTACTAGTCAATGATGTGATCAAATCCAATAGCCTCTCAGCTTCTTCATATGATGCTTGTACTCTTAACAGAAAATCTGAAGTCATAGTGGATAGGATCAGTAATTGAGGGTCAGATCATTCAGGACATCTAGAGAGGGCATCAACTACCAAATTCTCCTTCCCTTTTTTGTAGGCAATGCTATAGGCATATCTCATCTACTTGGACAACTTTTTTTTGCTGGCATAGGGTGGAAATTCTTTGTTCTAAAAGGTATTTGAGTGGTTGATGGTCAGTTCTGATAGTGAAGTATCTCCCAAGCATGCAAAGTCTCCATTTGTCCATAATAGTCACAATAGCTAACATCTCCTTTTTATACACTGAAAGTGATGAGTGTTTAGAATCTAGAGCCTTACTCATATAAGCAAATGTATGTGGCAGATTGCATAAAAATATCCCCTATCCGATGCCCACAAGCATCAGTCTTTATGATAAATTCCTTTGAGAAGTCAAGTAATGCTAATATAGGAGTAGTGCTCATGGCAAGTTTACGCTTCTCAAATGCTATAGATGTTGCTTCTGACTATTTATATTGGTATTTCTTGAGTAAGTTAGTCAGTCATTGAGTAATCAAACCATACCCCTACACAAACCTCTTACAGTATCCTGTGAGCCCCAAAAAAACCCTGAGTCTCCTGAGTGTGGTAGGGACAGGTCATTCTAGGATTTCCTTGATTTTGTTTGGATCAGCAACCATATTTTGTTGAGTGACATGTCCCAAATATTAAACTTCTATCTTCCCAAAAGAGCATTTGCTGAACTTGACAAATAACCCGTGTCCAACTAACACATCAAATGCTTGTCTTACATGCTGGAGATGCTCCTCCCAAGATGAATTGTAGATCAATATATCATCAAAAAATACCAATATAAATTTTCTCAAATAGTGGTGAAATATGGTGTTCATAAAGCTTTGGAAGATTGAGGGAGCATTGGTTAAGCCAAATGACATCACTACAAATTCATAATGTCCATTGTGTGTCTAGAGGGAAGTCTTCTCAATGTCCTTCTCCATTATTCAAATTTGATTATAGCCTGACCTTAAGTCCAATTTAGAAAAGAACTTTGATCCCCCTAGTTCATCCAAAAGTTTTATCACAGGAATAGGATACTTATTCTTCATAGTACCCTCATTTAGCTGCCTATAATCAATGCAAAACCTCCATTTGCCATCTATCTTCTTAACCATAATAATTGGAGAAGAAAATAGGCTTATACTAGGCCTAATTACCCTTGAATATAGCATTTCAATTACCATCCTTTCAATCTCATCCTTTTGGTTGACTGCATACCTATGGGGCCTCACATTTGCAAGAGAGATGCCCTATTTTAATACAATCTTGTGGTCATGAGATCTAAGAGGCGGCAATTCCTTGGGCACTTCAAACAGTGAAGCATACTATTGCAAGATTGGCTGCATATCTCTAGGAACCTGTCCATATTGACCCTTCTCCACCCTTTGGTCCTCCCTACTAGACTCTACAAATGTACAAGACATCATGTTGATCTGCACAATTTTACCTAGCATCTTCTACATTCTAGTGTCAACTATAATTTTAAAGGTTCCCGGTGGCTTCCTCTCAATGAAATCTTCTTATTTCCCATCATGAAATCCATTTTAAGCAGATTAAATTCCACCTTATATCCCCCAATGTCACTAGCCATTGTGTGCCTAAAACAATATCACTTCATCCCAATGGGATTACCAGTATATCAGCCTTAAAATTGACCCCTTGTATCTTCCAACGCACATCTTTAGGCATTACAAATCTATACACCTTGCTGCCATCTGCCAGAGCAACTACAAAAGAGGGTATGGTTTCTATCCGGCACCCTAACTTCTTAGCTATATCTAAGTCCATAAAATTGTGAGTTGCTCTGAAATTCACCAAAACATGCACCATTTTCCCTTTCACTGCACATTTCACCCTCATTATTCTGTAATGAATAGTTCTAACCAATGCATGGACTGAAACCTGAGATGTGCACATGAGGTCATCACCAGGTCCTTCCTCTTAACTTGACCTTAGTGATTTTCTCATTAGTTCATTCTGCTATTCAAACCTTTCTTCCTCCTATGCTAACTCCAAAATGAACAATTATTCCCTCCTATTACATCTATGAGTGGGAGTATACTTTTTGTCACATCAGTAGCAAATGCCCTTCGACCTCTTCTCATCCATCTCTGATGTAGATAACCTTCGTAATCCCTGAATTTGTGGCTTGGTTAAGAACTTGGGGTTCTTATTGTTGAAGATAATAATCAAATAGAAGATAAGAAGAGTGTATGTTAGCTGATTCTGTTAGAGTTGGTAGAGTTAGAGTTAGCCTATGCTTTGCCTCTGTAATTGTACTAGTTTTCTAGTAGTAGTAAACATCTACTTGTACATGTAGTTGTCTAATGATACAACTCTAAGTCTTTAATATTGGCATAGCTAGGACTCTTGTAAGTAATCTAGGACTCTACAACTACATTGTATTCAACTCCTATAAGTAGGAGCATGTACTCGACTCCTTAATCGTCAGAAATATACTTTGATTCTTTTCACTGTGCTTGAGAATTCAACATGGTATCGGAGCATTAAGCTCTTTCCATTGACTAAGTATTAAAACCAAGAACTGGACATCTCAAATCCTGAAATAGCTCCTTCTACATCCTCTACGAATTCTCTTTCCACTTCTTCTCTTCATCACCTTATTGCTTCATGTTCTATTAAACTTAAGCCAACAAATTATCTCATATGGAGGACACAAATGATGCAGTTGATCCAAGTCATGATATTAACTTATCTCATCAAGGAGAAGGAACCAACTATGAATGAGCCAACTACTGGCAATGCTGCTGAGAAAGCTGTGGTCACAGGTACTGAGAAAGATAAAGAAGATAGTAAAAGTATTGATGATTGGGAAGAGAAAGATGTACTGCTGAGGAGCTGGATCTCAGGTATCTTGATAGAAGAAAGCATGCACCTCATAGTAGGTTGATCCATTACCAAAGAGATGTGGGAATGCTTGGAAGAAGCCTATATTCAAGCAATAAAGGACAAGGAATTTTAGCTCAAACAACAATTGTAGAGTGTAGGCTGGGAAACAAGAAGGTTGATGAATATATCAAAGAGTTCAAAGTCATCTGTGATGGACTTGAAGCTATACACAAGCCTGTTGATGAGGACAATAAAGTTATCAACTTTGCTAGAGGCTTAGGTCTCAAATACAAGACATTTAGGACTGTCATGTTAGGTAAGGCACCTTATCCTACACTAAATCAGTTTGTCAATGCACTCAGGGGTTTTGACATAACGGAGGATGAAGAAGAGGTGCCACAGCCAAACTCCAACATGGCATTCTTTGCAGTCTCTAGTCAAAGAGGTAAAGGAAGAGGAAATTTCTCTAGAGGAAGAGAAAATAACAATATTAACTTCAGAGGAAGGGGTTTTAGACCTGTTGCATCATATAATCAGACGAACCAAAGCAATCAGGGTGGAAATCAAAATGAAAATTAGAATAAGGAGAAGAATGCAACTGAGTCATGTAAAATTTATAGTAGGAATAACCATACTGCTCTTAAGTGTTTTTACAGGTGAGACTATTCTTACTAGGCTGCAGATGAACTTCCACAAGCACTTGCTGCTGTGAATTTGTAGAATACATCAAGTGGTGATGATACTTTGTATGTGGACGCAGGTGCTACTAGTCACATGACAAATAACTCAGGTATTCTATCTGATCTTAAACACTATAGAGGTCCTGATAAGATCATTGTTGGAAATGGATCTCGATTAGGTATTACACATGTTGGAAATACAGTCAGATCAGGGCTAAAATTACAAAAAGTTCTTGTAGTACCTAAGATTGCTAAAACTTTGCTCTCAGTTAGTAAAATTGCAAAAGATAATTCCTGCACTCTTGAATTTGATGAAACTAATTTTGTTGAAAAGGACAAGAAGACAAGGACACTACTGGCCAAATGATCTAAAAGATATGGACTCAATGCGTTGGAAGACAACAATCTCTATGCATTGACTGCCACACAAGACTGCAAGACCTCAGACAACATTTGTCATAATAGATTAGGACATCCTAGTTTGAAGATTTTACAGATTTTGAGTAGTAATAGTTGCATTAGTGTTAGTATCTGAAATAAAATGCATACTGTCTGTTCTAGTTGCCAGTTGGCCAAAGGTTGTAAACTACTATTTGACTTGAGGAATAAAATTGAGAAGGAACCTTTATTGAAAATTCATTGTGATATTTGGGGTCCTGCACCTGTTGAATCTACTCAACACATGAGATATTATGTAGTGTTTGTAGATGATAACACAAGATACACATGGCTTTATCCATTGAAAAAGAAATCTGAATTTTTTAATGTATTTCTCAAGTTCCAGAAAATGGTAGAAAGGCACTTCTATAAAGTTATTAAGATTTTTCAATGTGATGGAGGGGTGAGTTCATCAAAAGAGAATTCATTAAGCATCTAGAAAGTTGTGGTATTGTTATAAACATCTCTTGTCCTAATACACCTGAATAGAATGAAATTTCTAAAAGAAAACACAGGCACATAGTTGAGACTGGAGTTACTATGCTACTTCATGCTAACTTACCTCTCGTTCTATGAGTAGAGGCCTTCTTAACTGCTGTGTTCCTCATTAATAGACTGCCTTCCTCAGTATTGAAAATGGTAACTCCTTTCGTCAAGTTATATGGTGCACAACCTGACTATAACAGCTTGAGGGTGTTTGGATGTATATGTTTTTCGTACATCAAGGGTGATACCAAGTTTAGCCCAAAGTCTTATCCATGTGTTTTTATAGGATACATAAGTCTACATAAAGGATATAAATGTTATCATCCTCCAACAAGGAGAGTCTATGTGTCAAGGCATGTTATTTTTGATGAGTGTACATTACCTTATGTACAACAAGTACAGTCTCAAGCTAAATCTGATCTCTCACCTGACCTAGCTACCTTTGTTGAATTTTTTACTAACTTGCAGACACATGATTCTAATAAAGTCACTCCAGGAGAAGTGTTGCCAGCTGTGGTGAATCAAGCTACTCAACCAACTGTTGAGGATCAAGCTACTCATGTAGTTGATCAACTAGCACCTGCTGAGCCTGTGTTGCCAACTGTTGCTAACCAAATAACACTAGTTAGGCATGTTTTTGCCACTCTTATTGATGATGACAGTGATTCTAGTTCCAATTCTGCAACCGAGTCTTCCAAAATGCTTGACATCTCAAATGCTGAAGCAATAGGAGATGCTTCTGAGCCACCTAAGATGCTACAGTCTGCATCACTCTCAGTGTCTAATCCACAAGATGATAGTGCAGGTGCAACACCTATAGAAGATAGTGAAGCTCAGATATCACCAGAACCACAAAGGCATCACATGATCACCAGATACAAGGCAATATCAGTTGCTTTACCTCACCTGTCTCTTATTGCAAACAAAGAAGAGATCATGAGGGAACCAAAATCAACTAATGAAGCATTAAAGTAACCACATTGGTTTCCAGCTATGCAATATGAGATAAATGCTCTACACAACAACAAGACCTGGATATTAGTACCTAAACATGCAGGTATGAACTTGGTTGGCTCCAAATAAGTGTTTAAGACTAAATTGCTGGGAAATGGAGTAGTAGACAGGTATTAAACAAGGCTTGTATCTAGGGATTTCTCTCAGCTTAAAGGAATAGACTTTGAAGAAATATTCAGTTCTGTGGTTAAGGCTACAACCATTAGAGTGGCTCTTTCAGTAGCTGTTGCTTCAAAATTGCATATCAAACAACTTGGTGTCAAAAATGCATTTCTACATGGCCACTTGTAGTAAGAAGTATACATGAGTCAACCTCCAGGATTCATTGACCCAGGTATCCAACTCATGTCTGTTTGTTAAAGAAGGCATTTTATGGTCTTAAACAGGCACCTAGAGCCTGGTTTGATAGATTCAGTATGTATTTGCTTTACCTTGGTCTCACTTGTACTAAGGCATATCCCTCTTTGTTTACTTTACATGGAAACAGAGGGACTATCTTATTATTACTATATGTGGATGATATAATTATCACAAGAAGTGATCAAAAGCATGTCTCATAGGTGGTTGCTAAACTTGAGAGAGAATTCTCTATGAAAGATCTTGTTTCTTTACATTTCTTTCTAGGAATTAAGGTCAAGTACTTCCCAGGTGGACTTTACTTGAGTCAGGGGAAGTATGCTATTGAGTTGCTTATAATACTGATATGACTCAGGAAAAAGCAATGAATACACCTCTTGTATAGAAACATGGCTTACATGAAGTTGTTGGAATCCCTAATGATGCATCTATGTATAGAAAGATTAGGGGAAGTCTTCGATATTTGACACTCACAAGGCTTGACATTACTCATGCAGTAAATCTAGCTAGTCAATTCATGCAGAGTCCAAATAGTGAACATCTTCAAGGTGTTAAAAGATCCTCAGGTACATCAAAGGAACATTACACCATGGGCTCAAAATTATCTCACAATCACCCTGCAGGTTATTTGGATATTCAGATGCTGATTGGGGAGGCTGCACTACAACTAGGAGGTCAACTACAGGTTACAACATCTACTTAGATGCAAATTGTATCTCTTGGAACTCTAAGAATCCAACCACAGTGACAAGGTCCAGTGCTGAAGCTAAATATAGAGCCTTAGCTTCTACTACAACTGAGATGACATGGATTATTTACCTTCTTCATGACATTGGATTATATCTCAAGACAATTCCTATACTGTATTGTGACAATTTAAGTGCCTTATACTTGACAGTTAATCCAGTGATGCATGTCAGTGTTTTCGAGAAAAATGACTTTTTGGTGAAAATCATTTCAAAAAATCTCAAGTTAAAATTTCAAAACATTTTCAAGTTGAAGCAAGAGTCGCCACTTAGTTTTATAAAAGGAAAACCAAGAAAAACTTAAGAAAATCTTTAAAATCTAGAACAGATAAAGACTTTAAAAATTAAAGAGATTATGGGTAAGAGTTCCTATTAATATTCCGAGAAGGTTTTGAAGGCAATCGGGATATCCGCTAACCTGCGGTTATCCTGACTTGTTTGAAAACAACTTATTTACTAACTTTGAAAAATATCTTGCATTAAAACATCTTGTTTTAATTTGTTTTTGAGAAAAAACATGAAAAGTGAGACTTGATAAAAGGTGGATACGCATTTTTAGAAGTGAACATACGCAAAAGAGTTCATATTTTAAAACACGAAAACGGAAACATGCTGGATTTGGGAAAATGCTTCACTGTTTTGGACGTGGTAAAGCGATAAGTGATTTAAAGAATGTTTAAACAAGAAATAGTTATTCCTTCCAGGGATAAAACCAACTAAGTTAAAAGTCAGTCCAAATTAATTACAAATAATCATATCTAAGCAATTAAAGAGTTCTAAAAGACATAATCAAGCCATTGGTTTAATTTAAACCTGTCCTAAAAATCTAGTTTGTGGGCCCTCTTTAGGCCCACCGCCGTTCATTTTAGACTTGTGATCCAATTCTATCTGCTACTCATTTGGGACTGTCTGCTGCTTTGTATTGTACATAGGTTCGGCTCATTTTATCGAATTTAGTCCATTTTAGACTTATGTAGCTGCTGGTATAAATCTTATGGGCTTGGCCAATTTCTTTTCTTTAACTGATGACCTGCTTCAATCCTCTTTATGGACTTAGTCCCTTTGGGACTCTGATGGGCTGACTCGTACAATGTTGGGCCAGGCCCAACAGAAGATGCAAAGGATGAAATCTGGGAGTCCAATAATGGACTCGTCGAGATCACATAGACAAGAAAATAAAATGAAAATGAATCAATGAGTATCTTGCAAATCATAAAGATCAACATAAAGTATGTTTGATGCCTATGTATAATTCTTAGGCCTTAGCAAGTGTATCTTCCAAACATGAATTTTGACATATCAAATTGAACAGAACACAGTCATTACATACTCATAGACAAGTCTTGCCCATTTTGATTTATATTTAACTAAGAAAAACCTAATTAACACAAGGATTCTATAACAGACGAAGCAGGACTCAAGATCATGGTACCTAAATATTTCTAAAATCTATCCTAGAAGAGGCGGCCTGAAATTTCAAATAAATAGAAACCAAGGAGCTTTAAAGGCTGGCTTATACTTATCTAGAATTAAACAGGATTTGATCATATCAAATATGAGTTATAAGAGATAACATGAGGCATGCTGATAACCAATTAACACGATAGAGGCTCATCAAGATAAGAGAAAAGGGAATGTTCTTGTTTAGATCAAGCAAGTGCAGTTGAACTCTAAATTAACACAAATATTTTCAAACCAAAACATGATTAAGACAGGGGGAAAGTATGTCTAGACATGGGTAATCACAATTTCTAACTTGCAAGCTCTAATAAAGATGCATTCAAGGCATTTATCAAGATTCGTTTGAGCCTAAAGAAAGAGCATTTGAGTTTGGACATAATCAAAATAGGGGCAGAACAACTTCGAGCTTATGACAGATATTAAGTTTTTTACAAGGTTTTGAAAGGAGTAACCTTTATCATGATACATAGGAAGATGGGAAGGGAAGGGGAATCATACATATATCAGCTAAAATTTATATTCCTAAACGAACACATATCCAATTTCACATACTTTACTCTATCAAGTTATTCAGGCTGAGCGAATTAGCATGGCACACTACTAAAACAAATAACACAATTAGGTCTTCCAAAAAGTCTTTGAACAATCTCAAACTAATGCTTATGTGGCTACACAACAGTTATAGAAAACAGTCAAAAGAAGAAGAGAAAAAAAACAACACTTTAGCAAAGTGAACAGGAAATCAGTGACTAACACAACCCTAAAATCCACACACCCAAACCATCGATAAAGACCATACAACTTGACAATGAAATAGTTTCTGAATCTTTACTTATGATATCATATGAATCCAGACAAAACCAGCTCAAAACCAACAGAAATATTTCTAAAGGAAAAGAAGAAAACCGACAAACTCTACATTATGCTAAAAAATGAATAAAAGAAAAGGATGAGGGGTTTACCTCTTTTGGAGAAGCTACTGGAATAAACGAGCTACATCGGAGAGTTTCACCACCATCGAAATTAACAACACCTTTACCGGAGTTCGAGTTTTAGTATGTTTTTCTCTTAAAGCCGACTCGGTTGCGTAGGATTAGAGAAGTGCCTCCCATAAATCCTCAATTTTTCCCCATGCCAACTGCCATTACACAATGAAAGGGAGGGCTATTTATAGGGAAATTTTGGGAGTGAAAAGGGGGGAAAAACAAAGGGTAATTCTGGGAAATTCATTGTGGGAAATTCGAATTCCCCAATGGATAAGCTGGCCAACAAGGAAATGGTACAAGCTCGTACCAATTTCCACGTATTTTGCAGATAAATTGACACCTGGGCGATTTCTGGAATCTTCTCAACTTGACAGCTCGATTTTGGACAGAGTTTTGGATGGCGTTGGGAATTTTGACGGGATTGGGGGCGTCGTTTTGATGAGCTACTAGGAATGGAACCATCTTGGTACAAATTATGAGCGGGATTTTGAGCATGGACGATGGAGGGGTGTGGATTTATTCCATTTCGTTACCCCAGTACCTGCGTGGTACAAACCCTCGTGCTAGGCACGCGTTTAGGGTACAGAAGAGAGGGAAAACACTGGGGAAATGAGGTGGCGCTTAGGGTTTTCCTGGGTTCATCGTCGTTTTGAAAAGAGAGAAGAAGAAGGGGAGTGTTTGGTTTATGTGCTAAAGAGAATGAAGAAAGGGGAATAGGAGTATAAGGGTGAGAAGGGTGTGGGCCGGTCGGGTCAGCAGATTAGAGGGAAATGGAAGTGGCTGAGACTGGTATATTTGTTTTGTGCTCGGGTCAGCTGAAGCAAGAGGTATTATAAGGGTGGTTTAAGTAATGACCATATTTTGCAAAATGTGGCTTCTCTTAAATTAATAGGGTAGCCAAATTGAGAATAAATTGGCAGAATTCGGTTAGGATTTAAATAACTTTACGGATTTAGGCTAGGATAGGAATAAAGACGAATTAATTAAAATTAACCATCCGAGCTTATTTAAACTTAAACAATTTGAGATAATTATTGTATTTAACATATAATCACCTCATTTAATCAATTATGAAATTAATTATTCAATTAATCTCTAATTTGAAATAATTTGGAGAAAAATCAAGCGTTTAATCTTTTAAAAGGATATTCTTACGAAATTAAACTCTAAAATAGTTCTTTAAGTAAACTTATATAAATTTCACATAATTAAATATGAAAAATATAAATCATTACTCAAAACTATTATAAAGCCGGTTTGGAAAATATTTTATCCCTTTTTTACAAAATAATTATTTCAAGAATTGTTTAAAATTCAAAAAGGCTCAAGATTAGTTTGTAATGTGGAGGGTAAAAAATGGGTGTCAACAACTGCCCCTCCCTTTGGGTAGGGTGAGTGTAATGAACCCTGAGCAAAGGGAATTGACGTTCCTAATTTTATCCGACCACATATTCGTCTTCAAGAAGCGGTTGATTCTAGCACGAATTTCAGGGGATTATGGACGAACTCTGGTATCGAGTTTCCTACATATATCAGGTTACATGAGAATTCAGGCCACTTGTAGTTCAAGACACTTGATTTTACGCATGGTTTTGAATGAATTCCAACCTATCTCGGTTTTAAATTACGGGGAGACCGAGAAGCTGGGGAATAAGAGGATTGGGGGGAGTTAGGAATGCAGTCGATTTTTCAACATAGAGCCCGCCTACATATCCCAAGACTTCGGGGAATCAGGTTGCTTGTAGTTCGACTCAATCGGTGAAAAAGGTAATCTTTATGTTAAGACAATCTTTGGCTCGGGATGAGTGACGAATAATTTGAGCTATAGAAAAGAGGCTTGTAACCTCTCAACTATGAATATGGTGCACTTCACACCCATAAATAAGATTTTATCTGGATATAATTTCTAAAGCTCGAGGTGTATTGTCACTCGGATTTTGAAAAGAAGGAATATTGCTTCCAGCGTGAGTTCAGAAAATACTGTGGGTGCGAAACTAAGACCCAAAGATAGAAAAAATCCATATGCCTTCTGACAGGGGTGTGGTTTGATGGCGGTGGTAGTTGTTTTAGGAAAAAATGACTTGGGTATGAAAACTCATTTCAAAAATCTAATTAAAGTTTCAAAACATTTTCAATTAAAAGCAAGAGTCGCCACTTAGTTTTATAAAAAAGGAAAACCAAGAAAAACTTATAGAAAACTCTCAAAGTCTAAAATAGATAAAGACTTAGAAAAAATTTGAGATTTCGGGTAAGAGATTCCTATTAATATCCCGAGAAGGTTTAAAGGCACTCGGAAGTATCCACATAGAAATAGTTTTTAAAAAAAACAGAATGGAACATGCTTGTTTTGACAACTTTTTAAGACATAAATTTTCTAACTATTCATGAAGAAAATAATTTAGAGCAAAACTAAATCAGAAATGTTTTATCCTTTGGGAATAATCCAACTAAGTTAAAGATGTCAATCCAAATTAATCACAACTAATTCTAACTAAACAATTGTAAAAAATTTAAAGGTATAATTGGACTATTAATCTAAACCTGGCCTAAATATAATTTGTGGGCCCTCTTTAGGCCCACCGCCATTTACTTTGGACTTCAGTCTAATTTTTTTTATCTTCTGCCCATTTGGGCTGCTATCTGACGCTTCTGCTGATGTATGGGCTTTGGACCATTTTTCCTTAATCCATTTTGGACTTGTTATTGCTGTTGTTTTAAGGTATTTGGACCTCCTAGCCTGTTTTCCTCAAATACAGTCTATTTTAGACTGCTGCTGCTGCTATTTCATGAGGTTTTGAACTCGTTTCCCTTCATCTTCCCCCTGTAGCATTCCTTCTTGGGCGAGTTTGACTCGACAAGGATAAGGTGTTGGGTCACAGCCCAACGAAAATACACGAGTGGTTTGGAGAGTCCAAATTGGACTCAGGCAATTCTGTGACAAAAGAAAGAGATAGAGATTAGAAGAACACTAATTTCAGTATGCACACGAATGAAAATTCTTTATCAATTAGCTGTTTTGACAGATTGTTCACGTTAAGTAGGCAAAGGAAAAAATTGGAAACCTTATAGACATCAAACAAACTTCACTTAAAAAAAGGCAAAACAGGATAAAAGAACAAGCTTCACAAAAGATTATCGGTTTTCATTGAAGCTTATAAAACTAAACAGAGAGTTACACATAGAGCATTTAACAGGGTATTTTTGAGGCTACTGACACATATTAATCAGAATTAAACCATAAAGCTTGCATCATATCCTTCTGCGAACTTTGAAGGCATGTTGGGGGTGAAACTCGAACTATAGTGGAGTTTGATTTAGCCCCAATATTCTTTAATATTTGGTAAAGGCTAAGAAGCAATTCCAAAGATCAAATACGCCCCTCTTAACAAATCTCGTCTAGCATTATGAGCTAAAGAAACTCCTCAAAAGTATTCCCACCATACACATGAATAATATATCAATATTCACATGATGCATACACAAAGCAGTGGTTAAGACGAAAAGAACAGAGAGAACAAATGAAAATTTATAAGCTATAAGTCTTGACAACAACTTCAACTGAATAGGTTTTACCACATCACATAAATCAAACAACGAAACCAACCTAATCCATGGAGGATTCCTATAACTAGTAATAACGTAAGCAGAATACTCCTATGAATGCCAACACAGCCGTGAAACAATATAAAAAGAAATACAAAATAAGCTCAAGAACATTCTGAATTTTATGATTGTTTCATACCAACAAACAAACACTGGACTTCTTATCTACAAACACTGCACATATATGCATACAAGACCAGCCCAACCAACATGTAATTTTAAAAGAAAAGAACAGATAACTTTATATTATGCTAAAGATACGAAAAAAAGGGGAAAAGGGTGAAGGATTTTACCTTCCTTAGGGCAGCGAACCAGAAGCACGACTTCTCGGAGACTTTTACCACCGCCGAAATTAGTAGTAACCTCACCGAAATTTGATTTTTAGTGTTTTTAGTTCTAATAGTTGATTCGATTACGTAGGGTTAGATAAATACATCCCCAAAATCCTTAATTTTTCCCCAAATCAGCTGACCCAACACAATGAAAGGGGAGGGCTATTTATAGGAGAATTTTGGGGTGAAAAAGAGGGGGAAACGAAGGGGTAGTTCTGGGAATTTGAGTTGAGGAATTTGAAATCCCTCAACGGATGAGGCTAGACAGCAAGGAAATGGTACAAACTTCTACCAATTTCCATGGATTTCTCAGAGAAATCAACACCTAGGCGATTTCTGGAACATTCTTGGTTGCCAACTCGTTATTTGATGGAGGACGGACGTCGATTGGGAATTTTAACAGAGGTGACGAAGATTTGAGGCTGGATTTTGAGCTGGGATCGTTTGGGTTTGTACTGGTTTTCATCGTTTGCTAGACGAAGAGAGAGAGGAGAGAGGAACGAGGCCACATACCCTCTTTCTGGTACCTTTGTGGTACAACCTTTATGTTGGGCACGTGATGTGTATGATGGAAATGAGGGATTTAGAAGGTGGCGGCTAGGGTTCTTGAGAGGTGTTGAGAGAGGAGAAAGAAGAATAAAGCTAGAGGGGTCGTTTGTCTATTCTGAGTGAAAGAGATAGGAGAGTATATGAGTGATGTTGGGTCGGGTCAGGTTAGGGGATTTGCCTGCCCAAATGGAGGCTGAAGCAAAGGAGTTATAAGAGTTGTTGATGATTTGGCCACGTTTTGCAAAATGTGGCCATTTCAAGTTAAAGATGTAGCCAAATTGAATAGGATTTAGGAAAATTCGGCTAGAATTTAAATAGCTTTAGGGATTTAGGCTAGAACAGAAATAAAGACGGATTAATTAGAATTAATTACCCGAACCTTTTTAACTTTAAACAAATTGAAATAATTATCATGTTCAACACATAATTTCCTCTTTTAACCATCATGAAATTAATTTATTCAATTAACCTCTTATTTGAATTAAATTGGAGGAGAATCAAGTATTTAATCTTTAAAAAGGATTTTTTATGAATTTAAACTTTAAAATAGTTCTTAAAGTAAATTTATATAAATTCACATAATTAAATATGAAAAATATAAAATGGTTACTCAGAACTATTATAAAGCTAATTTTAAAATGATTTACCCCTTTTTACAAGACAATTATTTCAAAAATTGTTTAAAATTCAAAAGGCTCAAGATTAATTCGTAATGGGGAGGGTAAAAATTGGGTGTCAACAGTAGTCGTTCCTTAGCTCACGTCTAAAGAGTTTGGTATTCCTCTTCGGACTATGTCCCAATTCACTGCTAAGAAAAAGTTCCACGTTGTGATGCGTCCTTTTTGGTGTAGTCCGCACCTGTGGTTTTGCTTTGAGAATTTCATCCTTCTCGGATGCTCTCGACAACATCTTGAAACAAAATTGTTAGTAGTAACATAATTCCACTTGGAGAGGTAATTTCTTGGCCATACCTCGTCCTTGGGTTATGTTCGAATCTTAGGTTGTGACATCTTTTTGATGTGCTTTGTACCTATTGTTCTGAATCAAGATTTTCATGCTCTCGGATGTTCTCGGTAGTATTTGAAACAAAACAAGATGGTTAGTAGTAAAGTAATTCAATAGAGAAAGATAGCTTTGTACCTCGTTTTCCCATTTGTTGCTTTTGAAGCAGATGTCGTCTTTTCCTGACTTTGTCTTAGGAAATGACGACTTTAATGACAATCAAACGTGATAGCCATTGTAGCTATCAAATTGGGTTACCTTTGTGGCGATCTTTGAATAAGGCAACCTTTGTGGCCATTTGACGTGATGGTCATTGTAACCATTTATGGCGTTCTCTTGAACGTGATAGCCTTTGTGGCTTTTGACAGTAGTCTTTGCATATGCCTTTAGGGTAAATCTTGCGCATCATCCGTATCAACGCGACTAACAGTTATTCCCTGAATTGTCAGGCTTTGGATAATCTAGCACATAATTTGACTTTGGATAGAGGCGACTTACAAATGCCTTTACCTTGTCAACTATGAGTAATCTTGTACATCATCCGACTTTGGATAGAGGCGGCTTACAGATGTCCTTCGAATTGCTAGTTTTTGGGTAATCCTGCATTTTTATCCAATCTTGGATATAATGCGACTTACATATTTCCCTTGAATTGATAGTCTTTGGGTAGTCCTGCACAATATCAATGTGAATATGTCGCGGCTTATAGATAACCCTTGGACTGTCAATTTTTTGGTAGTCTTGCACTTCATCCAATTTCGGATATTATTGCAACTTACGCATTACCCTTGAACTTTCAATCTTCAGGTGATCTTGCACACTATCCAGTTTTCAAATATCACTGCGTCTTATAGATAACTCTTAGACTGTCAAGCTTTGGGAAATCTTGCACACTATCCGATTTCAGATATCGCTGTGACTTACAGATGACCTTTGGTTTTCCAATTTGGAGAAATTTAGTTCAGTGTCCGATTAGGATGGAGTCTTACAGACATCCCTCGGACTATATGCTTTCGACCTCGATGGCAAGCTATATTTGATTATCGAGAGATGATAAGGCCTTTGCTACACGATCAAATAGAGCCGCATCTTCTGGTGCTCGATGCTCTTGTATGTATAAGCATACTTTAGAGCGAGACTTTGTTGTCTCAAATAAGGGTGCATAAATATCCTCGACGTCAGATTTCTTCGTCTTACGTGATGTCGGATATGAATATGTTGAATGCCAGATTTAGCATAATACATGAGCAAATATACCTTCAACGCCAGACTCCTCTGTCCTATGAGATATTGGATATAAATATGCTGAATGGCAGACTTGGCATAACAAAGAAGCAAATATACCCTCAACGTCAGACTCCTCCATCTTACGCGATATCGGATATAAATATGCTGAATGCCAGATTTGGCATAATAAAGGAGCAAATATACCCTCAATGTTAGACTCCTCCGTCTTACGCGATATCAGATATAAATATGCTGAATGCCAGATTTGGCATAATAAAGGAGCAAATATACCCTCAACGTCTGACTTCTCCGTCCTACGCGATATCGGATATAAATATGTTGAATGCTAGATTTGGCAAAATAAAGAAGCGAATATACCCTCAAAGTAAAACTCATCCGTCTTGCGCGATATCATATATAAGCATACTGAGTGCCAGACTTGACAGAATGTAGATGATCATGCAATGGCATGCGTAGAAGCTGCAGAAAATATCACCTTCAGTTTTTATGTTGTCCTGTTGACTTCTCTGTGTGTACCTGTGCTCAAGAAAAACAATTAGTAGACACAACGTCACTTTTACTAGCGACCACAATCATACTTGAAAAGCTTTAAAGACAACGTTTATGAAGCTAATCAAAACAACTTTTGTTTCAAATGTGAATGAAATGGTCGTGCTCATTTTTGGGGACAACAATAAGTACCATTTTCGAACATTGTCTGTTCGTGGTGATTTCTGACTTGCTGGGGATTGGCAGAGAACCTCACTGATCTCTCATTTGGTGTCCTAATTTTGAACCTGACTAGAATGTCCTGATTTGCTTGGGGATTGGTAGAGAACGTCGCTGATCTCTCATTTGGTGTCCTAATTTTGAACCTGACCAAAATGTCCTGATTTGCTTGGAGACTTGAGGATGCTATCAATCTCTCTTTGTCCAATAGTTTTTGTGAACTACAATAGAGTTTGTCCATTCTAAGCGTTTTTGCCTCTGTCGGCTTTTCTCACCATTTTGGCTTTTATCGCCAAATTTTGGGGCATCTAGTCTTGTTGCATTTCTTTGAACGCGTTGAATAATGAAGGTCTTTCACCGATCTCTAACATACTTTTTAGGATAACCTGTATCTACAGAAAAATTATTAATTTTTGGTGAAACTTATCTGTGTTGACCTTCTTCGATCTTCTGCTCCTTGCTTTGTCTTTGCTGGGTGCTCTCCACTCTCGGGCACTCATCGTCTTTGACTTTTCGAGTCACGGTAGACATAAGACAAAGTCAAGTTATAAAGGAGTAAAATTAATTTGTTTGTAAAGATTTTTTCAGACAAGTTCTTTTGGGAAACAAAGATTCTGAAAAAGGATAGTTTAGAAAAGTCTCTGCCCGTCATGTCATGTGCTGGCTCAACGAATGTCCTTTATTCGATGCCTTGACATTTCTGACATATTTTTGATGGACTCTGAAGATATTTTGTTATCCTAGCTGGGGAGTTCGAAAATGTTTTTCTGAGAAATCTGTCACAGCTGAGGATCCACCCGTCTCAGACCGGGGATTTTGAAGTGGACTCTTGAGTAAAACTTGATGGAAATTTTGAGGTCCTTCTCAAAATTTATGCCCCAGTTAAAGGTTTCATGATGAATCTTGTCCCATTGGCGAGAGTTTTGACACTCTGTGAGAGTTATGAGATTCTTTCTTGGGATTGTTCTTTTGAAAATTCATCACAACTGGGGATTAATATCCCTCGGAATTTGTTACAATTGGGGATTTTTGGAGTAGATTCTGATCTCTCGGTCATTGGGAAATTCTTCGGAGTTTGTTTATGAACTCTTGGAATAAAGCTTTTGTGGAAATTTTGAGGTCTTCCTCAAAAAAGTTGCCCCAGTTAAGGTTTGCGATGAATCTCATTCCATTGGCAAGGGTCTTGCGACTCTATGGGTATTACAAGATTCTTTCTTGATATTTATTTTGGTTTCTCTTTGGCATATTCTGTATTCTTGCTTGCTTGAGATTGATCTTTGCCTTTTGAATTTTTGAGATTTCTTTCTCGAAAATTGTGCCCCAGTTTCCATTTCCTGGGCGATATGACCGAGCCGTTGTGGCGCCTACATATCCCGTTGAGGCAGGAATCAGGTCAAACATAGTTTCCACACTCGAAGTGGGAGAATGTCAGAAATAAAGAAAGGGGTGACCGAAGCAGACAAAGGTCTCCTACGTATCTCATTCTTGAGAATTCAGGTCAAACGTAGTTCAAGATAGGAAAGGGAAAGATAGATTTTCCTAAGGGGTTGACCGAAGCTGACACATGCCGCCTACATATCTCATTCTTGAGAATTCAGGTCAGACGTAGTTCAAGATAGGAAGAGGAATGATAGATTTTCCTAAGGGGTTGACCAAAGCCGACACAGTCCACATAGGTATCTCATTCTTAAGAATTCAGGTCAAACGTAGTTCGTAGATAGAGGATAGGGATATTTTTGAGCTACTACAAAGCATAAAAATGATTACAATCAGGAAATGCGATTATAAGGAAAGAAAATGAAGGAAAAACTATCTTCGGGCATAGTATTTCTTCACAGCATCGGAGTTTATTGGCTTAGGCCACACTTGGCCGTCCATCTCGGACAAAATCAAGGCTTCTCCTGATAACACTTTGTGGATGATGTATGGTCTTTGTTGATTAAGTGCAAACTTTCCTTTGTCTTATGGGAGAGAAAGATTAATTGTCCATTCCTTGGATTGAATTCTAGATTGACCAATAAATTTTGAGAGATGATGTTTGTACTCACTCTTGTCCTATTATTGTAGGACCAGTCAAAGATATCGGTGTATGGCTCGAGCAGATTGATAAGTTTTTTCTTTTGTGCTTTTGACAAATGAACACCGACGCTGATTTCTTCAACTTGACCGTAATTTCCCAGATTAACTACCTCAATCCCTTCCAGGTGGGGCTTTTACTGGTCTTCAAAGTTCTTAGACTTCTTGGTTGTTCATTTTAGGACCATGATTTCTTCAACACACCCTTCAAAATCTTTGTCGTCTAGTTTGGCTTATTCGTTAAGCTCTTGACATGATATGACAGTGGCAGATTTTAACTTGTTATTACTGAAACCATAAACGAAACAAGTTAGATGGTACCAAGTAATCACAAATAATTTTGAACAGTAAATTTTTTCAAAATAAGGAGGCTTTCTTTGAAATCTAAAATATTTGCAAACTATGGCTATAACCCGCATGAATTACGAGTCTGTGCCTTTTGGAAAACGATAAAATAGTATGAGAAAATGAAAACATAAAGGGGTGGGTCGCGGAGCCTCATCCGGACCATCACCAATTTTTCATAAAGCAGAGTCTTTGTCTACCCAGCTGAGTGGAGAGTCACGAAAGGAGTTGCAACCCAATTCTGTAGCTTTTCATCGGGCTTGGCATCTCTTATCATGATTGTTTCGGGGATAGCATCACATTCCTTGAACAAATCTCCTATTCCATCCTCTAACCCATCGCTTGTGGAAACAATACGCACTGGGAATGACTGACATAGGCGAAGTAACAACTTTGGCAGTCCTAACTGCTTCTCCGCCTTGTCTTCTTGGACTACATACTTCAACCCATGCTTGTTCAGCTTTCTAGGGATGCTTATTGGCTCAGTCATACCATCAGAACTCTTGCCTAATTGGAGACCTGGTTCATATCCGCTCACTAGTATCGTGGTTGTGAGCATGTTACAGATAGGTGGCATGGGGTTTTGAGGAGCAAGATCCTCTCCCGTGGCATTGACAATCTCTACAGTGTAGAAATCTCTTCCTTTTGGGACTTCTTCAGTCACAGGGACACAACCATTAACGTGCAAGGCCTTATTGCGCATTAACCCTTCAAAGGGTAGCTCAACAATACTTAAAGTAGCTACAACATTTTCTGGCATTTCCTGCTTTTTAGGGCTAAATGACACTATTGACTTGCCCATAACCCATTCTTCATTGACCTCTATCATGTTAATAGTGGCTCCTCCGTGATTCGGGAGCGGGTTGTTATTAACATTGACCGGTGTTGTTTGTAGTGTGACCACTCTTTGATCAATCAAATCCTGAATTTTGTGTCTCAAGTTAATTCAATCTTCGGTATCATGTCCGACTCCTGCGGAATGATAAGTACAATGTCGGTCAGCCCTGAAGAAATGTGAGTCAGGATTGCCTGGTTTAGGTTATATGGGCTGAATAAATCCAGCAGCCTTCAATCTCTCATATAACTGAGTTCTGATTTCAGCCAATTGGGTGAAAGTTTGAGGAGCTTTCTTTTCCAAATTAGGGAGAGGGAGATTGATATTAGCGGGAGGTGAAACCTGGCGATTATCCTGGCTCTCGAGAGCCTTTTGATACATTTGAAAGTTTTGGGGAGGAGCTTGGTAAATGGGTTGCATATCTGATTGTGGAGTTTGGTAAATGGGTTGCAAGTTTGGTTGTGGAGTTTGGTAAATGGGTTGCAAGTTTGGTTGTGGGGCTTGGTAAATGTGCTAAGTATAGAAAATAGGTTGAGGGTTTTATGGAGCTGGGGGAGCGGTTGTTGGAACAAGTGATTTTTTATAGTTAGTCCCGAAAGGTTTTCGGGATCTCGGGCTAGGACTGGAGGATACCGAAGACACTTCTTCTCTCTTCTTCTTGGGAAATCCTACTGATCCTGAGGATGCAAAAGCTTTGGTAATCTTGCCGCTACGCAGACCTTCTTTCACAATTTCACCAATCTTAACTAGATTGGCAAATTTTGCTTTAACTGCTGATGTCATTTTGTCATAGAATTTTGACTCTTGAGAGCACATAAACACTGCGCTTATCTCCTCTTCGGTCATAGGAGGTCAAACTCTCGCTGCCTCTTTTCACCACCGATAGGCGTAATGTCAGAAGTCTTCGTTTGATTTCTGCCTGATGCGACCTAGAGAGTATCGATCCGGGACAACTTCCACGTTATATGCAAACCTTTAAGCAAAGTCTCAGGACAGATCACTCTATTTGGACCACTTCTTTAGTTCTTGAGAGGTGAACCATTCCAAAGCCTCTCCGCTTAGACTTCGGCTAAACAATCTCATTAACAGAGCATCGTTCTTTCGTGCGCCGACCATTTGGTTGCAGTAGCTTCTTAAATGAGCCTCGGGATTCCAAATACCATTAAAGGTCTCGAACTTGGGAATCTTGAATCCATATGGCAAGTCCATCTCTGGATGGATACAGAGATTATCATAGTCATAGCCTTTCTCATAAGACGATCCCCAAAACTCTCTGATTCTGGCTATCTCTTCTTTCATTTGAGCCATGTCATGATCACGCTTTTTCTCTGTGGCCCTCAATTCTTTCTCTTTCTCCTCGTAGTGGTCAAGCTCGGGGCTTTCTGGGAGAGCAGTGTATGGTTCTATCATAGCATGAAAAGCAGGAGGTAGTGGGTTTTGGATAAGTGGAGGTTGGACATGTGGAATGACATTTGGGTATGTGGGTTTATAGTTCTGCGGATTAGTGATGTTCGGATGGTTATTCTGGGAGTTGTAGGCATTCAGTGCCATATTTTGGTAATTTGGAGGGAGATTTTGTGGATTGTAGGCACTTGGATTATTGTCTTGGTTAGTGTGATAGACAAGAGGAGTATGGATTTGATACGAGGATTCGATATGAGGAGGATTGTTGGAGAGAGGTTCGCTGGAAGGTCCGGGAATGAAGGAGGAAGGGATATCTCTTGGCTGATTTTCAGTCAATAGGGAGTTGAGCGGAGGGATTCAGAGAGGAGGCTGGAAGTTATCCAGAGTCGGGGTGTTGGCAGCGATAGCCAAGCTAGCCATATCTTTGGCCTTCTGTACTTCTTTTTGCATCTTTTCCAATTTTCTTGCAAGTTCTGCAATCATTTCGTTCTGTTCGGCAATGACATTGTCTCTTACAGCCAAAACTTTCTCTTCTTCACTATCAGTTATTTTACCCTTAGCGAAGCGAGGGTTAGATGAGGAATCTATTTGTGCCTTTGAGCAAGTGAAGTAGGGATGTTCGACCAGTTTTGCCAACACAGATCAATTTCTATTACCTGTTGAAGTAAAAAAACTCAAAGGCTGATATCTAAGGTCCCGTTAGTGATAAACAATACAAGACATACGATCAGGAAGAAACACATAAAGTTGCTTTTCATCAAGGCAAATTGATCCACGGGTATCTTATTGGCTCGAGGGTTCGACGGACAGGATCGATTTTGGGGTAGGTAGATTTCATCAGGAGATTTGACTTGTCGAGTCTTGGGTCTTTTGAACTTTTTTGGTATCTTTGTCGAAGTGGGGAAATGAAAATCTCTTAAGGATAGGAAACGAGTCTTGAAAGGATATAGTTCGTATATTGTGAGTTCGTTTTCTGAACAAGACCTAAAAGGGTTTTAAAAAGTCTTTGGATTTTTCTAGGGAAATTTGAATAACTCCAAGAGTGATTTTGTGTAGTGGCTTTATATTTTGCTTACTGTGTTCTAGCAAATTTCTGCACGAAATGGACCAATTTTCCTTGATTCAAGCAACACACATAGCACATAACAAAATTATATCACATAACAGTTCATAACGCATCCTATATGGATATGTGACTTTTTTATGGCAAAGCTAGGCCTAACGAATTGAAAGATGTGTATGCCGTTTGTAAACGTTTTGTTGCCCCAAAAATATATACAGACCGTTTAAATGAAAATGGGGATACAAAATAAGGGAAAAACAAATGTACATCAGAAATCGGTTCCACGCAGGGGCACAATCCTAAACTAGGCTGTCGTGGCCGATCCTTCATTCTCAAACTTCTTGGACTTCTTGCAAATTCCGAACGCCTTTCGGATGACAATCTTCGAAAATGAAAGACTATCTAAATGTAACCCAGTCCCGAGGGACAATGGTTCGTACAACTCGACATCACATCCTTCAATTGAGCACGTATGGGATGATTGTTCTTTCGGGCCGTGGGCCCTTTCGAACACAAGGTGGTCTTACTAATGGACTTAATATCCCTTGGATATTAAGACGTCTTAGGTCAATGCCTATTTCGGGATTTGTTTTTTCTCTATCCTGATCTTCTAGAATAGGTTTCGAAATTGACCGAGAACCAAGGCGGACAACAAGGCTAAAACAACAAGTGACCGTTAACCGACCGCGGGTCAACTACTTCACTCGTCTATTTTGAAAATTATGTGTTTTGTTAAGAACGATCGCAAATACTTGTGTAATCACCTTTTTACCGCTAATGTAATCTAATGCTTTGCCAAGGGAGGCGGAAGATGCCATGAACAATTTATAATTTTGCGGAAAAGTAAACAAATAAGTAAAGCAATAAGGTTACTAATTATTACAATCCGAATAGTTAGTCAAATAAGTTAGTTTCAAACAATAAAGTTAGAACCTAGTTGAATTATCTCCAGCAGAGTCGCCATTTCTATTTTCGAGAAAAATGACTTTTTGGTGAAAATCATTTCAGAAAATCTCAAGTTAAAGTTTCAAAATATTTTCAAGTTGAAGCAAGAGTCGCCACTTAGTTTTATAAAAGGAAAACCAAGAAAAACTTAAGAAAATCTTTAAAATCTAAAATAGATAAAGACTTTAAAAATTAAAGAGATTATGGGTAAGAGGTTCCTATTAATATCCCGAGAAGGTTTTGAAGGCACTCGGGATATCCGCTAACTTGAGGTTATCCGGACCTGTTTGAAAACAACTTATTTACTAACTTTGAAAAATATCTTGCATTAAAACATCTTGTTTTAATTTGTTTTTGAAAAAAACATGAAAAGTGAGACTTGATAAAAGGTGGATACGCATTTTTAGAAGTGAACATACGCAAAAGAGTTCATATTTTAAAACACGAAAAGGGAAACATGCTGGATTTGAGAAAATGCTTCACTGTTTTTGACGTGGTAAAGCGATAAGTGATTTAAAGAATGTTTAAACAAGAAATGTTTATTCCTTCCGGGGATAAAACCAACTAAGTTAAAATTCAATCCAAATTAATTACAAATAATCATATCTAAGCAATTAGAGAGTTCTAAAAGACATAATCAAGCCATTGGCTTAATTTAAACCTGTCCTAAAAATCTAGTTTGTGGGCCCTCTTTAGGTCTGCCGCCGTTCATTTTGGACTTGTGGTCCAATTCTATCTGCTACTCATTTGGGATTGTCTGCTGCTTTGTATTCATGGGCTTCGGCTCATTTTATCGAATTTAGTCCATTTTAGACTTATGTAGCTGCTGGTATAAATCTTATGGGCTTGGCCAATTTCTTCTCTTCAACTGATGACCTGCTTCAATCCTCTTTACGGACTTAGTCCCTTTGGGACTTGGATGGGCTGACTTGTACAATGTTGGGCCATGCCCAACATAAGATGCAAAGGATGAAATCTGGGAGTCCAATAATGGACTCGTCGAGATCACATAGACAAGAAAATAAAATGAAAACGAATCAGTGAGTATCTTGCAAATCATCAAGATCAGCATAAAGTATGTTTGATGTCTATGTATAATTCTTAGGCCTTAGCAAGAATATCTTCCAAACATGAATTTTGACATATCAAATTGAACAGAACATAGTCATTACATACTCATTGACAAGTCTTGCCCATTTTGATTTATATTTAACTAAGCAAAACCTAATTAACACAAGGATTCTATAACAGACGAAGCAGGACTAAAGATCATGGCACCTAAATATTTCTAAAATCTATCCTAGAAGAGGTGGCCTAAAATTTCAAATAAAATTATGCAAGCCACGGAATGGAAACCAAGGAGCTTTAAAAGCTGGCTTATACTTATCTAGAATTAAACAGGATTTGATCATATCAAATGTGAGTTATAAGAGATAACATGAGGCATGCTGATAACCAATTAACACGATAAAGGCTCATCAAGATAAGAGAAAAGGGAATGTTCTTTTTTAGATCAAGCAAGTGCAGTTGAACTCTAAATTAACACAAACATTTTCAAACCAAAACATGATTAAGACAGGGGGAAAGTACGTCTAGACATGGGTAATCACAATTTCTAACTTGCAAGCTCTAATAAAAATGCATTCAAGGCATTTATAAAGATTCGTTTGAGCCTAAAGAAAGAGCATTTGAGTTTGGACATAATAAAAATAGGTGCAGAACAGCTTCAAGCTTATGAAAAACATTAATTTTTTTACAAGGTTTTGAAAGGAGTAACCTTTATCATGATACATAGGAAGATGGGAAGGGAAGGGGAATCATACAGATTTCAGCTAAAATTTGTATTCCTAAACAAACACATATCCAATTTCACATACTTTACTCTATCAAGTTATTCAGGCTGAGCGAATTAGCATGGCACACTACTGAAAGAAATAACACAATCAGGTCTGCCAAAAAATCTTTGAACAATCTCAAACTAAGGCTTATGTGGCTACAAAGCAGTTATAGAAAACAGTCAAAAGAAGAAGAGAAAAAAAATGACACTTTAGCAAAGTGAACAGGAAATCAGTGACTAACACAACCCTAAAATCCACACACCCAAACCATCGATAAAGACCATACAACTTGACAATGAAACAGTTTCTGAATATTTACTTATTATATCATATGAATCAAGACAAGACCAGCTCAAAACCAACAGAAATATTTCTAAAGGAAAAGAAGAAAACCGACAAACTCTACATTATGCTAAAAAATGAATAAATAAAAGGATGATGGGTTTACCTCTTTTGGAGCAGCTATTGGAACAAACGAGCTACGTCGAAGAGTTTCACCACCGCCGGAATTAACAACACCTTCGTCGGAGTTCAAGTTTTAGTATGTTTTTCTCTTAAAGCCGACTCGATTGTGTAGGACTATGCCTGATAAGGCGAATAAAGACTCATTCTTTCATATCATATGTGTCAGAATCATCAAATGATGTTTTATGAGGTGGGGGTTAGAGAAGTGCTTCCCCAAAATCCTCAATTTTTCCCCAAGCCAGCTGCCACTACACAATGAAAGGGGAGGGCTATTTATAGGGAAATTTTGGGAGTGAAAAGGGGGGAAAAACAAAAGGTAATTCTGGTAAATTCAAATTCCCCAACGGATAAGCTGGCCAGCAAGGAAATGGTACAAACTCGTACCAATTTCTATGGATTTTGCGGAGAAATCGACACCTGGGAAATTTCTGGAATCTTCTCAACTTGACAACTCGATTTTGGACGGAGTTTTGGACGGCGTTGGGAATTTTGACGGGGTTGGGGGAGTCGTTTTGATGAGCTGTTAGGAATGGTACCATCTTGGTACAAATTGTGAGCGGGATTTCGAGCATGGACGATGAAAGGGTGTGGATTTCTTTCACGTCGTCACCCCAGTACCTGCGTGGTACAAACCCTCGTGCTAGGCACACATCTAGGGTACGGAGGAGATGGAAAACACTGGGGAAATGAGCCAGCACCTAGGGTTTTCCTGGGTTCGTCGTCGTTTTGAAAAGAGAGAAGAAGAAGAAGGGGAGTGTTTGGTTTATGTGGTAAAGAGAATGAAGAAAGGGGAATAGGAGTATAAGGGTGAGAAGGGTGTGGGTCGGTCGGGTCAGCAGATTAGAGGGAAATGGAAGTGGGCTGAGACAGGTATATTTGTTTTGGGCTCGGGTCAGTTGAAGCAAGAGGTGTTATAAGGGTGGTTTAAGGCCACTCTTAAATTATTAGGGTAGCCAAATTGAGAGTAAATTGACAAAATTCGAATAGGATTTAAATAACTTTACGGATTTAAGCTAGGATAGGAATAAAGATGAATTAATTAAAATTAACCATCCGAGCTTTTTTAAACTTAAACAATTTGAGATAATTATTGTATTTAACCCATAATCACCTCATTTAATCAATTATGAAATTAATACTTCAATTAATCTCTAATTTGAAATAATTTGGAGAAAAATCAAGCGTTTAATCTTTTAAAAGGATTTTCTTACAAAATTAAACTCTAAAATAGTTCTTTAAGTAAACTTATATAAATTTCACATAATTAAATATAAAAAATATAAATCATTACTCAAAATTATTATAAAGCCGGTTTGGAAAATATTTTATCCTTTTTTTACAAAATAATTATTTCAAAAATTGTTTAAAATTCAAAAAGGCTCAAGATTAGTTTGTAATGTGGAGCATAAAAATTGGGTGTCAACAGCCAGAACAAAGCATATAGAAATGGACTATCATTTTGTTCGAGAAAAAATGGCCAGAGGACAGCTACTCACACAGTTTGTAAGGTCTAGAGATCAGCTAGCTGATATTCATACAAAAGCCTTGATAAAGCAAGTGTTTGTTGATTTCAGAAGCAAGCTAGGAGTGAGTGTTACACCACTCACTAGCTTGAGGGGAAGTGTTGAAGATAATGATTAAATAGAAGATAAGGAGAGTGTACGTTAGCTGATTCTGTTAGAGTTAGTAGAGTTAGAGTTAGCCTATGGTTTGCCTCTGTAATTGTACTAGTTTTCTAGTAGTAGTAAGCATCTACTTGTATATATAGTTGCCTAGTGATACAACTTTAAGTCTTCAATATTGGCATAGCTAAGACTCTTGTAAGTAGTCTAGGGCTCTCAACTACATTGTATTCAACTCCTATAAGTTCATGTACTCGACTCCTTAATCATCAGAAATATACTTTGATTCTCTTCACTGTGCTTGAGAATTCTACACTTATTGCTAGCCCAAAAATTGGAGTTATCCCTTTGGCTGCTATTACCTCCCTAGAATCCAAGAATTAAAGAAAGTCGATAATAAAGCTCTGGAATTTCTTACCAGTGCTTGTGTGTGCCCCTGTTGTAATTTTAATGCTTGCTCTGTGAGTTTAGCCTGATTGTACGCCTTCTTGAGAGTCCTAGATGCCAACATCCAAACTTGGACCTCAATGTCAAGTTTCAAATTAGCCAACAAAATGCTAATCGATTGCTCCTCCGTGACCTCTACTTGGTTTAAAAACTCATCGAAGCTATCCAAGAACTCCTGGACACTTTCCCCTATTTGAGTGCTACCAATTCTGCTAGAGTTTCTGCATATTTAATGTCCCCAAATATGAGACACATCGCCCTTACATAATCATTCCAACTAGGAATCAACCCCAACCGAGTCTTCATATATGACTGGTGTCATTGCAACACCTTCCCCTCTAAATAAATCATTGTTTCTGAACTTTCTTCTCTTCTGCAGTGGCCATATAGTCAAAATATTATTCCACCTTGTACAACTATCCCTTGATGTCTTCTCCATATAACCTGAGAAATTCCACCCTCTAATAATGATCCTGAGGTGGATTATGGTTCCCCTAACACCCTTTCCATTAATTAACCCTATTTTGCCCTGGTATTTTCGGTGCCATCACTGGTGCTTAAGAGTGGCAACGGAACCGGGAGGTGCCGGTACCGGTTCCGAACCATCCCGGTCCGTTACCGGTCCGGTTTCAGTCCGGTGGACTCCGGTTCTGTCCGGAGGATGGGTTGGCCGGTAGGGGTAACGGGACGGAAGGGGTAAAATTACCGGATCGTCCCGGTCCGGTTCGATCTGGTGGAAAATTTCATTTTTTTTTTATTAAATAGCCATTGGGTTAGCCGTTGGCAACGGCCAGTGGGCCCCACCCAACGGCTATTTCAGCCAAACAGCCCCCCAAAACACCCCCTATCCCCCAAACTTTTTTTAATACCCCAAAGTTTTTAAAAATACATTTTAGTCCTAAATTTTAACTATAAAACCCCCCCACCCCTTCATTATTTATTACACAAAATTTCTTCTTCTTCATCTACTCTCTCAACTCTCAATCTTCTACTCTTCTACTCTCTATTCTCTAATAGTCTCTATTAAATTGTTAATTTTATTTGTTGGATTATTTTGGAGCAATTTTCAAGCTTCAAGTTTCATCTATCAATTTCGGCTTTTGGTTATACACGTCTGTTTTTACGCAGACGTTTGGTACATTCGTTCCAACTTTCATCTCTTTACTTATTTATTTTTTTGCATTTAATTTTTGTATTTATTTATTTGCTTACTTTTAATATTTTACAATGGAATCCGGTGATAAAAATGTTGGCAAGGGTAAAAGTTCATTTTTTGGTAGGGTAGGTAATGCACTAACCGGAAAAACTAAAGTCGGTAGTTCTTCTAAATCCAAATCTAAAACTAGACAAAAACCTCAATTAAGAATAAATACGGATGATTTTACACATGTTGATGAAACTCCTTTTAATATTGATAGCAATACACAATTAGATCATGAATTTTTACAGACAAGGTTTGATAATTTTAATGAAGAACTAGATGAAGAAGTAGAATATGATAATGAATATGATGGTAATGATACTTATGATGATGATGAAACAGAGCCGCCTACGACTACTAGTCCCACTCCTGCTCCCGCTCCCGCTCCCACTCCCCCTGTACATCCTACTAGGGCTAAGCCAAAGGCTGAACGTCCTAAAAAATCTGTTGTGTGGCAATTTATGACTCAAAGTGAGGATAAAACTCAAGCTATTTGTAAAATATGTAAATATATTTTGAATCATAAAACTACGGAAAAGTCGGGTGGGACGGGACATTTAAGAAATCATTTAATGGGATGTTGTAAAAATAAATTTTTGCAAGCTCAGGCTATAGCCGATGCAAAAAAATATGGTACTCCCCTTCCCGATGCATCTGTAGGAGTAGGGGCCTCTAACATGATCCAAACACAGTTAAACCCTTCTAATGTTGCTGGCCCTAGTACACATCGCAGTTATAGTAGAGAAAGAGATCTTGAAGAATTAGCTAAAATGATTGTTCTTTGTGGCTTGCCTTTTAGTTTTGCTGAAAATCCCGGTTTTGTTCATTATATTCAAATAGTGTATAATCCTTCTTTCACAGTTTTTTCAAGAAATACTATTAAAAAAGCTATTTTTGATTATCAAGGACAACATGTACAATATCTTCGTTGTTTATTTAACTATAATACTTGTAGAATGGCTATCACTTCTGATATGGGTCGTAGTCCTAATGGTAACGATTATTTCACTATTACTGGTCATTGGATTGATGAAAATTGGAACATGCAAAAAAGAATTTTAGGTTATAAATGTTGTGAAATGCTGAAAACCGGTAGTTACATAACTCAAACTATTATAGATGTTTTACAATTTTATGGAATTTGTAATAAAGTAATTAGTGTCACCCTTGTTAATGCTTCTAATAATACAAATGTTGTTGATAAACTAAAACCGACAATTTTCCCTATTTATAATGATGGTTTTCATATTAGGTGTGCTGCACACATATATAATTTAATTGTTAGAAATGGTATAGCAATGTATAATAATGGTTGTATAAAATGTGAAGCTGCCTGCCATTTTATTTTTAAATGTCAAGTAAAGTCTAGGCGTGTAGAGTTTGAAAATCGGTGTCGTGAATTAGAACTCCCCCCTAGAAAAATTCCAAAAACAGTGTCTACTTGATGGAATTCTTTATATGAAATGCTTAAAGTTGCTTATGAATATAGAAAGCCTTTATAAATGGTTTGGAATGCTCACAATTCAGATATTGATTATAGAATTACTGACACTGATTGGAAAGAAGTATATGAACTTAAAGAATTTTTAAAAGTTTTTTATTTAGCTACAAAACAAATATCTGGACTTTATTATCCAACTATTTGTTCAGTTTTACCAAATATATGTGCTATTTCTGATAAATTTTTTCAATACAAAAATATTCCACGGTTTAAAGATTCTATTAATGCAATGATTAAAAAATTTAGAAAATATTTTATTCCTATTCCTCAAATTTATTTAACTGCTTGTTTATTAAACCCAACTTACAAAGAAATAGGTGCATCACGAATGATTGAAAGAATATATTCAAATTTAGATATTTTAGAGATTATATATCAGCAAAGTATCCAAGGTGACGAAGTTGCCGAAGAGGACAAAATACCTAGTTTGTCCGATGTTAAAGATAGCATAAGAATTGAAGCTAGAAAATTGTATGACTTGTATAATTCTAGTAGAATAAATGATGAAGTACATAATGTAGAACCTTCAAGTTCTAGGCGTAGATATTCAAATGAAGATGATATTGATGATATGATGGAAAATTATCTTGGTCTTACTTCTAATGAAAGGAATGATTTTGATGAATATCTTAATCAGGGAATGGAAAGCATTAAGGATGCACAAGGCAAACCTCAACTTTTGGAATGGTGGAAGACTCGCGGCAAGTCATTTCCAAAACTTCAACCGGTGGTTCGAGATTTGCTAGCTATTCAAGCATCTTCAGTAGCTTCGGAGGGCGCTTTTAGTGCAGCAAGATATCAAATTGGGGATCATAGGTATTCATTAGCATCAGACAGCTTGGAGATATCGGTATTGTTTAGAGATTGGATCAATGCCGAGCGAAGGAATTATGGGCGTCCTAGTTTACCTGTCCAATTTGAATATGATATAGATAATATTTTGGTAAATTCTAGTGAAGACGGCATGGATGCATTGGAGGATCAAGCACAACAACCACTTCCAGAAAATGTTACCAGGAATTGTTAGAAACTCTACGTCAAGACTATTTTCAAGGATTCAAATATTAGTATGATAGTTCGAGGCCTAATTCAAACAGAACCCTTCCTAGAAGGTGGCTGCGTAGATTAGGTCCTCTTCTAATATTTGTAATACAAATTGTATTATTTAATTTTTATGAATAAAATTATAGGCTATTCGCCTTGAATTTTTTTAATTATTGTCTTTAATTTAATACAAGTCTTTTTTATATATTTTAATTTTTAAATGTTTCAAACTTAAGTTACAATTTGAAATTTAAAAAAGTTTAACAAATGAAAGTTTGATATAGTTTAAAAAGTTTCAAACTTAAGTAAGTAAGTTATTAAGTTAGTTATAGTTTAAAAATTTAAATTTAAACTTTTAAGACTTAAGACTTAAGAGTTTAAAAAGTTTTTAAGAGTTTAAAATTTGAAATTTAAAGTTTTAAACTTTTAGAGTTTAAAATTTAAACTCTAAAAAAAGTCTAATTTATTAAGTTATACTTTTAAAAGAAATATAAAATAACTTATATATTTTGAAACTTTTTCAATTATAAATAACCAAATTTTAATTTAATTAAAATTTTAAAAAAAAGAGGAGCGGGACCCCGTATACCGGTCCGGTCCCGGTCCGGTCCGGTCCCGGTCCGGTCCGGTCCCGGTCCGGTCCGGTCCCGGTAGGTACCGGACCTGGACGAAAAGGGAAAAATTCCCGGTACTACCGGTACCGGTACCGTCCCGGTTCCTGGCCAACCGGCAGACGATTACTCCGGTACCGTCCGGTTCCGGTTAATACCGGTCCGGTCGTACCGGACCGGTGTCGGTGCCAGCCATACTGGTGCTGCACCACCCTCTTGATTGTTCATCATCTTCAACAACATTTGTTTAATTTTTCCCAATGCTCCTTCCCGCGCTATCACTTACTCACGTAATTCATCTACCTCACATCGGATTTCCCCAGGTGTGCACTGTCGCTGCCTCCGGCATTGTTTAGGTCCAAGAATGCACTGACTCTGATATCAATGTAGTGTTTCCAATTGATAGAGCACTATTAGCTGTAAACCTAAGGATATTAGGTTACGAATAGCTCCTGAACATATTACAAATATGGAGTAACTTGAGAAAATTCAGGAGAGAAAGATATTATTAAAGAAATAAATACTGAATGCCTTTACAATTGATCTAGCTACTGTATATAACTATTTTCCTCCTAACAATGTTAACTGCCTTTCTAACTACTTTCTAACAGCTCCTTCTAACTAATTGGAATGAGTAAAGACTAAAATACCCACTAGCTTAGTCTGGCATGTAACAGAAGTCATCAAAACATGAACCAATTAGTTCAAAGTTACAGTTGTAGACTATTGCCAAAGCAAAATATTTGGAGCTAGGAGCTTCCCTCGTTAGTTGATGTGCTATTTGTTTTTTTCCTTTCACTTTTGGCCAACGAAATTGTTTGAACAATTTGAAATATCGATTCATCAAATAATGTGTTGTTTACTGATCGATTGGTGCCCCATATATAAAAGTATTTGAAATTATATTTAATGAGATTATTTTGAATACATTTTTAAAAATAAAAATTTGATCGAGAAAAGTTGTAGTAATATATGAATTATTTTATTATTTTATTTTAAAATGTGAGAATGCTTATGAACAATCTTTTGTACATCACTGAGTGTTGACTAAAAATGATATTGTGAGCATTGGTGAAATCAAAAATTTCGTTAAGGGTGTTCAAAATTAAATATCTACATATGAAAAATAATTTTTGACCTATATACTTCGTGTAATTTTCTATACTCATAATATGACTGTACACCCTTTACTGGAGGTGTCTATGCCACTGCCTATGAGTAGTAACTAGTGGTAATGGTGGATGGTAGTATGTAGTTGGTAGTGGAAGTTGATAGTTTGGATGATAGTGATACTTAGTGGTGGTGGTGAATAATGATGGTGGTTGACGATATATAGTGGTGATTAATCTTGGGCATATTTATACGTCTAATGGCTAATTATTGTCCATACTTGTGTCTATTTTGTGAGCTACATGGCATATATAACGAGCTTATGAAGGAGTGAATGCGTTATGATCAATAATTGGAAGCAAGACAAGCGTAAAGAGGTGTTTAAAGGAAATTACTAACCAAGGAACACAAAGGAAGGTGTAAAGATTGCGTTAAAGTGAGAAATAGGAAGCCAAAACACACCCCCGTGCCACAGAAGCTATGCTTCATTTTATTGGTATGGCACGAAGATGGTCACAAGCTGGATTGCAATTTCCAGTGAGCATTCGAGATAAGGTCCAGTGAGCCTCCGAGATAAGAGGGTACCACATACTTGTGTCACCGCGATAAAAGGGTGCCACGGACTTGTGTCACTGCGATAAGAGGGTGCCACGAACTTGGGTTTTCTCGGGTACAAATTGTCCTACACTATAAATAGGACACTTAGCTTCAATTGTGAGGGTTTTTTGGACGACTTGGGATTGAAAAACACACAAGGGAGGCTTCCATTAGGGTTTTTATTTTTCTCATTTTCATTACATAATTCTTGTATGAACTACATTAATTTTGTAACTGCGAATTAGATTATGAGTGGCTAAACACCCTCTTTCTAGGGTTGAGGCTATAACATGATTGCTTAATTATAATTTTATAGTTGGTTTATATGTTTATCATATCAAGTGATTGTTCTTGCATTCTTGTTTTACTATTTTAAAGCGTCATGAACTTTAGGATAAATTTAAGTCTCGAAATGAATTGATCATAGGAGTAGAGGGACGGAATGAAGAATGTAGGGAGTGTGGATCATGTCTTTAATTGTTAGATATCAATTGTAAAGGACGATTTGTGCTTAGGATAGCTATATACCTAAATGCCCCGCTTGGTTAGTGAAACAGGATGATAGTTTAATGCATCCGAATTAAAGACTCACATCCCTGCTCAACAATGTAATTGTGAGATTAATTTGGATAGATAACTTAGAAGATGACCATTCCCAAGTTGTATTATCAATACCGTAGATCAAAAATTACGATAAACACCAACACCGACTAGAAACCATAATTATGCATGAATGTGAAGTAAATGCCTCAACCCTGGATCTCTCCATATATTGTTTACAATCCGAATTTTATATTGTTGTTATTTCTAGTATTTAATTTACAAAAGCAAAACTCAACCTATTCTTGGTTACGAATCACGCTTGTTTAACCTCAATAGTAATTATTAAGTTGGATCATCTGCTAAACACCAAGTCCCTATGGGATCGATATTCAGCTCGCAAGAGCCACTTTATTACTTGCACGACCACGTACACTTGCATGTGGACTTGGAAATAATAAGTTTTTGGCACCGTTGCTGGGGACTCGAAAATTAACAACCTTCTAATTTTTAGTTTTATTATTTATTTTGACAAGTGTTAACAACTTGGTCTTAGCTACTGAATTTGCAGGTACAAATTTGAATCTTGAGCAAGCTGGCAAGGGAGAGGGAATTGGTTGAACCACATCCTGAACCTGAACGACCCTTGCACCAATTGAGAAGAAAAGCAACACTTCTCTATCCAATCCCTCAAGTCCAACAGGATGAGACTATTCCTGCAGTCATGGATGATGAACAATTATCCCGCAGGATAGTGCGCAAAGTAGTAATCCTACTCGCAACTAATATGACTCCTGTATTTAGAAGCCGACCGCCAGAGGCGGATTTAAGTTGAAACAGAACATGGTGCAATTATTGCACATAAGCATACAATTTACTATCTTGTCACATGAGGATCCAGAGGTCCATCTTTAGAATTTTTTGGAGATAAGTGACACATTCATTCCCGCAGGAGTCTCCACAGACTACGTGAGGCTCATACTTTTTCTATTCTCACTTTTGGGAGAAGCAAAGAAATGGTTGAAGACAGAACCTTCAAACTCAATCACAACTTGGGATGACTTAGCAAAGAAGTTCCTCATTCGATTCTTTCCATCAGTCAAAATTGCAAAGTTGAGGAGCGAGATTTTAAGTTCCAAGCAGAAGGCAGACGAAAATCTCTATCATGCATGGGAGAGATTCAAGTCTCTCCTCAGAGATTATCCACATCACCAGTAGGCTAATGAAGTATTAGCTCACACTTTTGTTAAAAGTTTTGATCATAACACAAAATTTTTGCTAGATTCAGCAGCAGGTGGTAAGGCTTTGGAAAAAACCTATGATGAGTCGTATACTCTCCTCAACTGTATTGCACAAGGTAATCTAGGGTGGCATGATGATATATCCAGAAATATGGTGAAGAAGCCTGCAGGTATGCTCGAGGTAGATAGTGCCATAGCATTGGCTGCATAGTTGGCCACTTTTCAGAACTAGGTGATGACTCAGTTCAACAAACTGAGTATGGCTCAACCTCAGGCCTAGGTTAATGCATTACAGCATGTTCATACTTGGTGTGAAACTTGTGGTAATAGTGGTCATTCAGAAGACTTGTGTGGAGTGAATCCAGAGTTGATAAATTTTATGGGCAATACATAGAAAAATAATCAAAACTATGGTAATGCCTACATTGCAACTGTCAGAGTTAGTCCAACTACTCTTGGGGAAACAATCAAGCTCAATTGCAGCAGTTTCAACAACAGCAAGGTATTCAGAATAACACTCAAGCCAGCAATATATAAGAGACTTTGAAAAAGATTCTTGCCAACCAAGAACAAATGGCTGCAGAGATCAAAAATCAGCAATTGGCTCAAAAGAATTTAGAGATGCAGATGGGTCAGTTAGCTTAGGCACAAAACATAAGTTCTCAAGAGGGTTTGCCTAGTGATACAGAAAAGTCAAAACAAGTGATGGCAATCACCTTGAGGAGTTGTAGAGATTTGGTTGACGCACCTCCAAAAAAAATCATAAGGTGCAAGAAGAGTTGATCACTTCCGAGCAGACAAAAAAGCAAGTTGAGTCCAAAGAAGCTGACAAAAAGGGGAAGTTTGAGTACCCTAATGAAAAGTCAATTGAGCAGACTCAAGATAGACTACCACAACCATTCCCTCAAAAGCTTAAGAAAGCCAAAGAGGATGCTTATTTCAAGAAGTTCTTTGACACATTCAGAGAACTTCACATTAACCTTCCTTTGCTAGATGTTTTGCATGGAATGCCTAAGTATGCTAAGTACTTGAAGGATGTGGTGGAAAACAAAGGAAGTCTAGAGATATTGAGACTGTGGCACTTACTGAAGAGTGCAGTTTGGTGGTTAAGAGCAAGATGCCCAAAAAGCTCAAGGACCCTAGAAGTTTCACCCTTCCCATATAAATTGGTGAAAGTGATGTTGTCCATGCTTTGAGCGATTTGGGGGAAAGAATCAACTTGATGCCCCTTTCAGTGTTTAAAACTCTTGGGTTGGGGAAGCCAAGGCCTGCGTCAGTTGTGCTACAAATGGCAGACAAAACTAGAGTGGTCCCTGAAGGAATTATCGAGGATGTTCTCATCAAGGTTGATAAGTTCATTATTCCTGTTGACTTTATTATTCTTGACTATGATGAAGATGACAGGGTACCAATAATCTTAGGGCTCCCTTTCTTGGATACTGGTGGAGCATTGATAAATGTTAGAGAGGGCACGCTAAAAATGAGATTGAATGATTAAGAGGTGGTCTTCAGAGTGTACAAATCACTCAACACACCCTCACATGTCACGACCCAATTTCTCGGTCATGATGGCACCTACAACCCCCGGTAGGTGAACCAATCCCCGTAGCCCAGAACAGTTAGTAATGGGCTACTATCTAGCAAATAAGGGAACAAGACGAATAAAATAGATAACAAGGATATAAATATATACATATGCGGAAACTAAACCAAACCCCAAGACCTGGTATCATAGTACAGAGCCAAACTACATACATGGAGTGCAAACTATCCAAAAGAATATATACAGATGTCTCTGAATGGTAATAGAGTACATGAAACAAAAGATAAACTAAAGCTAAGCTCCGATCGCCAAGAGCTCACCCTCAGCCTGAAGTAGTCTCCAACAGATCTCCAAGCACGAATCACAACGGTCTAGCGGCGATGGCCCGCGCTAGGATCTGCACCCAAAGATGCAGGGGTAGGGGTGAGCACCAAATGCGAAGCATAAGGTACCCAGTAGGTATCATAGGCCGACTGGGCACATATAAGATAAAAGCGCAGTAATAGACGGAATAGAAGCAAGTAGTCACAGAAATCAACGAAAGGTACACAGGAACTAGCCCCGAGGGAAATCAACAGAACCACATATGAGGCTAGTAAGCAGAATATACACACCAAAGGCACAGGTGAAAGTAAGAAACAACGCACCTGGGGTCCTTGCAATAACAGTGTATACAAAATAAGTTTACGAAATGGACGGTATACCGGTAACCTCAAGAGTAGGAAGAAGAGAGAAAGAGTAATAATAGGCATGCTCAGAGACATGAATCAAACCCAACTAATCATATCAATCTCACACCCAGCAAATAACAGTCTAGCAGTAACCTATTTCATAATTAACCGTAACAAGAAATAATTCTACAAGTAAATAGAAAGAGTCTACC
>QJPP01004621.1:0-122378 GCA_003996215.1 Jaltomata sinuosa
TCTCTTCTTGAAGAAGAAGGATGGGTCGATGCGCATGTGTATTGATTATCGGCAGCTGAATAGGGTGACAGTGAAGAATAGGTATCCGATGCCGAGGATTGATGACTTGTTTGACTAGCTTCAGGGTTCAGTCGTGTTTTCGAAGATTGATTTGAGGTCTGGCTACCATCAGTTGAGGATTAGGGCGGAGGACATCCCTAAGACAGCATTCAGGACACGTTATGGCCATTATGAGTTCTTGGTGATGTCTTTTGGGTTGACTAATGCCCCCGCAGCCTTTATGAACTTGATGCACAGGGTTCTTGGCCCGTATTTGGACTCATTTGTGATAGTTTTTATAGACGACATCTTGGTGTACTCGCGTAGTAGAGATGAGCATGAGCAGCACTTGAGGGTTATACTCCAGACTTTGAGAGATCATCGGCTTTATGCCAAGTTCTTGAAGTGCGAGTTTTGGCTTGAGTCAGTTGCATTCCTAGGGCACGTGGTGTCTAAGGATGTTGCATTCCTAGGGCACGTGGTGTCTAAGGATGGGGTTAGGGTTGATCCGGGAAAGATTTCAGCGGTTTGTGAGTGGCCTAGACCTACTACTGTTACTGAGGTCCACAACTTTATTGGGTTAGCAGGTTACTACCGATGGTTCGTTGAGGGATTTTCTTCCATAGCAGTGCCCCTGACTAAGCTGACTAGGAAGGATATCCCATTTTAGTGGTCGGACCAGTGTGAGGATAACTTCCAGAGGCTTAAGGCCTTATTGACTTCAGCTCCAGTTTTGACTTTGCCGGCTGAGGGTCAGAGCTTCTCCGTGTACTATGATGCTTCTGGGGTTGGTCATGGTTGTGTGTTGATGCAGCAGGGTCGAGTAATAGCATATGCATCGAGGCAACTGAAGGTTCACGAGCGCAACTACCCCACTCATGACTTAGAGTTGGCGGCGGTAGTTTTCGCGCTTAAAATCTGGAGGCATTACCTATATGGAGTTCACTGTGAGATCTTTACCGATCACTGTAGTCTTCAGTATATCACGAGTCAGCGAGAGTTGAACTCGAGACAGAGGAGATGGGTCGAGTTACTGAAGGACTATGACTTCACTATTCTGTATCATCCGAGCAAGTCAAACGTGGTAGCGGATGCCTTGAGCCGGAAGGCAGTGAGTATGGGTAGCCTAGCTTCTCTTTTAGTTTCAGAGCGACCATTGGCCTTGGACATCCAGTCCTTGGCTAACCGTCTGGTTAGGCTTGACTTGTCGTATCCCAGCAGAGTTCTCGCCAATATTGAGGTTCGTTCTACTTTGATTGATCAGATTCAGGGTCGTCAGTTTGAGGATTAGCAGTTGTGTGACCTTCGTGATTGGGTTGTTCAGGGTGAGACTAGCTAGGCTACTCTAGATTCAGATGGGGTTCTGAGGTTTGATAGTCGCCTTTGTGTTCCGAGGATTAGTGATTTGATTCAGTTGATACTTCATGAGGCACATTGTACTAGATACTCCATTCACCCTGGCACAACAAAGATGTATAGAGACTTGAGACAGCTTTACTGGTGGAGTGGTATGAAGCGGGATATAGCAGAGTTCGTATCTCAGTGCTTGAACTGCCAGCAGGTTAAGTTTGAGCACATGAGACCTGGTGGTTTGATGCAGCAACTTCCCATTCCTAAGTGGAAGTGGGAAGGGATTACTATGGACTTCGTTGTTGGTTTGCCTCGTACTTCTCATGGGTTTGACTCCATATGGTTGATTGTTGATAGGCTGACTAAATCAGCACATTTCTTACCGGTTCAGACTTCGTATGGCGCAGAGAGGTTAGCTCAGATCTTCCTTCGTGAGATTGTTCGGTTGCACGGGGTCCCAGCTTCTATCATTTCAGACCGCGGCACTCAGTTCACATCTCAGTTTTGGATGGCTATTCAGCGAGATTTGGGTACAGAGGTTCATCTTAGTACCGCTTTCCACCCTCAGACAGATGGCCAGTCCGAGAGGACCATTCAGATTCATGAGGACATGCTTCGGGCCTGTGTTCTTGACTTTGGAGGTTCATGGGATCAGTTTGTTCCCTTGGAAGAGTTTGCTTATAATAACAGCTTCCATTCGAGCATTGGCATGGCACCTTTTGAAGCCTTGTATGGTAGGCATTGCAGATTGCCGATTGGTTGGTTTGATGGTTTTAGTGCTGGGCTACAGAGCACAGATTTGCTTCGAGATTCCTTAGACCTAGTCCGAGTGATTCAGGACAGACTTCGGGCAGCTCAGAACAGGCAAAAGAGCTATGCTGATCGTAGGCTTCGTGCCTTGGAGTTTAGTATCGGTGACTTGGTATTTCTCCGTGTATCGCCCATGAAGGGCGTGATGAAATTTGGTAGGCGAGGCAAGCTTAGCCCCAGGTACATTGGGCCGTTTGAGATTCTTCAGAGGGTTGGTAGCATTGCCTATCAGTTAGCCTTGCCTCCGATGTTTTCAGCTATACATCCTGTATTTCATGTTTCGATGTTGTGTCGGTATGTCCCAGATGAGTCACATGTGTTACAGTGGGAGTCAGTTCAGTTGGGTGAGGGTTTAGCCTTTGTTGAGGAGCCGACATCTATTTTGGCCAGAGATGTCAGGAGATTGAGGTCTCGAGAGATCCCGGTTGTTAAGGTTCAGTGGAGGCACCGTCCAGTCGAGGAGGCTACCTGGGAGACCGAGAGAGATATGCGGTCTCAGTATCCGCAACTGTTTGGGCCATCAGGTACCCCCTTGACCTTGACTTTTGAGGACTAAAGTCCCTTTTAGTAGTGGATGATGTAACGACCCTTCCGGTTATCGCCACGTATACATTTTTCCTTGAACCGTTAGAGCTTGTTTGTAGCGGCCCCAAGTCACTTAAGGCTTGTCAGGACCGGTATTTTCGGTGCCGGGTCCATTTGTTTGATCGTAAGTTCCTTTAATAAACTTTCTGAACTTTGGTTAAAATGTCTCTGGGCTTTTCTCCCAATATATAAAGAGTTAGAAGTCCCCCGAAATACCAAATCGAAGGTCTACGAGTCTAGTTCCTACGCACAAAACCTGACGTCCAACTGATCTCAGAGTAAAAAGTTATGACTGTTTTACCGCGGACTGTCTGGCAGAAACCGGGTTGCGAACCGGGTCGCAAACCGGGTCGGGTCAAACTCGATTTAAGCCTCAACTTCACGTTTTAAAACGCCATTTCAGTTCCGAAACAGTGAGAAAACATAAGGGAGGATTCCGACAGAGTTCTTGAGTATCAAAATCGTGCGATGGTGAGTTGCGAACTTAAATTTAAGTTTTTTATTAATATCGCGTGCATTTGAAAATATTTTATTTGAAAATTGAATTTGGTAAAAAGTTACATTATTATTACCTTTTTAAAAATATTTTAAAGGTTTATGAAAAATATTTTGTTACGATATAATTATATATGTATTTATTTTATAAGGTTTTTATATATTGTAATATTTTAACGGAGATAGTAAATTTAGTTATGTTGAATTTATTATTATAATATAGTAGGTTTTATTTAAAATGATTTTCTATTAATTATGGTATATTCAAAAAGCTATATTTATTTTACCACGAATTTATGCAATACCCGAATATTTATATAACGGAATAGGCGATGAGGTGTTAAATAACCCCCACTTCCTCGTGGAAGTGGAGGGGAGGGACACACAATGTGGTTGGCTGCCAAATGTCGACAAACAATGGCAATTGCTGCAAAACTTAAATCATTTGAGCAAATTGCAATGACAATTGCTGCCAAACTTAAATAACACTTCTTTGGAATGAAATTTTGGTGCAAAAATTACCACTGTATATCATTCACTTGTCACATTAAAAGTTGAATCCAATAAGCAAGATCTTGATAATATATTCGATCACCGAAAAGAAAATCGATTATCTACGTCAAGTTATTCAAGCCTAATTTTGAGTTTGATTTCATTTCGGAGTTTCTCGGAGCGGTTTGAGCTTGGACATTGTCGTTCTAGCAGCTTGTCGTCGGACGACAGGTAGGTTACGGTTTATTTTTCCCTAGACTCCGCATATATAGGATAAAATTGGTTTAATGGGCATCCTTGGGTTGGTTTATTAGGTTGGTACCACAGACCTCAACCGCTTTATTCATGTCCGCCTACTTTTGTTCCTCCGTTGCTTGTAGTAATTGCCGATATATTTTATTTAACCTTGTGGTCCTGTGAGGCCTTGTTGACTCTGGAACATAGAAGGTGGGATTTTGGGAATGTCCGCGAGTCCCGGGCATAGAATTATCCTTCTAGGCTGGTTATGCTTGCTGAGTAGCTGTGGGCCTGTGCAGGGTCGATAGGTTGATTGTGAGCTGCTGGGCAGCTATTGTGTGTGATCATACCATTTCCATGCATATAAAGAGGTTTTATCCATCTGTTTTAACTCGGTTTGGCGCTTCGGGCCGACTGAACACTATTTTTCTAAACTTAGCATGGCCCCGGGGGCTTGTTTTTGATGGAAAATAATTTGGAAATTGATTTGATTTAACTTGTAAATATTCTTGGGTAAAAGAAGTAAAATTATGATTAAGTCACCAGTTATTTACAGATTAACGCTAGACTCGGCAGGGGCCGGGGATGCTAGTTGAGTTTTTCTTGCTACTTGAGATGATTTTTTAGCGCGTCGGTCGGACGAGCAGCCTGAGATGACTTTTCTACTGTTTAGACCGGTTACCCCGGGCACCCTTGAGGGGTATTTTGAGCATTTTCCTACTACTTTTAGTCCTGGACAGGGTCTGGCCATGCATATTCGGACTGGGTCTGTACTTGATACCGTTACTTGCTTCCGGAATGAACATGTTTTGATTACTGAGTTTAGTAGGGGGTCTGGGACCTCCATGGACCTTGCCATCCAGGCCAGGGGCTACGGTCTGCGTGTGCCAGAGAAAGGGTATACGGTGGAGTAGAGGTATACAAGCAGTGTCCTTCCATGAAACGTACCTGCTGGGCCGGATCGGCACCGGAGGAGGTACATACAGAGATACCATTTCACTTGAGATCTTCATGCATCATATCATTCATTGTTTGAGGTTCCACCCTTTTTTGTTGTTTGTTGATTGTACGCTCCGGTAGTATGGGATGCCGGAGGGTTTGTTTTCACTTGTTTGTGTTCCTCGGTTGTATGGGCGGCCGTGGGACTGTAGGTAGACTCTTGCTATTTACTTACAGAATTATTCCCTGTTACGGTTAATTATGAAATTGGTTACTGCTAGACTGTTAGTTGCTGGATTTCAGATTGATATGATTAGTTGGGCTTGATTCATGTCTCTAAGCATGCCTATCATTACTTTTTCTCTCTTCTTCTTACACTTGAGGTTACCGGTATACCGTCCATTTTGTAAACTTATTATGTATACACTATTATTGCAAGGACCCCAGGTGCGTTATTTCTTACTTTCACCTGTGCCTATTGTGTGTATATTCTGCTTACTAGCCTCACATGTGGTTCTGTTGATTTCCCTCTAGGCTAGTTCCTGTGTACCTTTCGCTGATTTCTGTGACTGCTTGCTTCTATTCTGTCTGTTACTACGCTTTTATCTTATATGTGCCCAGTCGGCCTATGATACCTACTGGGTACCTTATGCTTCGCATTTGGTGCTCACCCCTACCCCCCTGTATCTTTGGGTGCAGATCCTAGCGGGGGTCATCGCCGTTAGATCGCTGTGATTCATGCTTGGAGATCTGTTGGGGACTACTTCAGACTTAGGGTGAGCTCTTGGTGATCGGAGCTTAGCTTTAGTTTATCTTTTGCTTTATGTACTCTATTACCATTCAGAGACATCTGTATATATTGTTTTTGATCGTTTGCACTCCATGTATGTAGTTTCGGCTCTATACTATGATACCAGGTCTTGGGGTTTGGTTTAGTTTCCGCATATGTATATATATATACCCCTGTTATCTATTCTTCTCATCTTACTCCCTTACTTTTGCTTATTAAACTATTCTTCCGCTTATTTGTTAGATAGTAGCCCATTACTAACTGTCCTGGGCTACGGGAATTGGTTCGCCTACTGGAGGGTTGTAGGTGCCATCATGACCGAGAAATTGGGTCGTGACAGTATAGGAGGCAACCCATGAAGGAAATTTGATGATGTTTGAGTAGTCAAGTGACCCGCGTTGTGATGCGATGTTAAATCAGGCGCTGCATGGGAGGCAACCCATGAACTAATATTAAGTGTGCAAGAGTTGGTGAAGTTAAAGAGAGGAAAAACTGCAGAAAAAGGGTCCCATGGGCAAATGTGATGGGATTTTACAGGTCCCACTCCCATGGGAAATAGGCGTGCACTAAGGAATATCACAGAAAAGGTCACTGGCCCATTCCCATGTCTAGACACGATGGGCCATTGTAGCTCCGATGGGCATGGGAAATGGGCGTGCATACATAAGCATAAGGATAAGAAGCCACTGGCCTATTCCCACGTCCCGACCTGATGGGCCATCGTGACTCCAACGGGCATTGGAAATAGGGTCATAGGTACCTAGGTAAGTCCATCTGTGATAGGACGTCGCGTGCCCCATGGGAATCATGATAGCCCATCATCCGAATTGGTCAAAGGGTCAATTAAATTTTAAAAAATTTCCACCCGACTCGACTCGGACTTCCCTTCCCCTTTACCCGCGTTCAAAAAAGAATTGACCTCATTCAATTGAGGTCAAACTCCTAAACTCCTTCCACTCTAAAATTCTCTCCCACTTCTCCCATCTCTCACCCATGATCTCCTCCCTTACACACTCCTCAAATACTGATCATCACTTCCCCATATTCCCTAGACACATAGCAATCACAAAAAGCACACTAAGCAAGTCCACACCAACATTCACAAGTTGTTTTTCAAGATAGTGTTGAAAATCAGGAGTAAGTTCATCTCATTCTATTGATTTCAATTCTTTCTTGATGTTCTAAAAGTAACTAAGGGTTCATATGTCTATAAAATCACATTGTGTTAGCAAACTCTAGTTGTGAACTTTGCATAGTGTTGAATTTTTTGTGCGTGTACATTGATAAAAATAGGGAACTAGGGTTGTGTTGATTGTGTTAACAGTGTATAGAAAATTCATTCATAATTTGTGTGTGTTGATTGTTTGGGTAAGGTGATAAATGTTAAACCAATGAAAGTAGGGAGAGACGAAAACTTTTGCTGATATGATCCCACGGGCTGGCCTGATGGGACGCTATAGGCATGACGGGCGTCAAATCAGGGCGTAGGAAAGGGACTAGTGCCTGAAGGGAACTTTGTGTAATTTTGACGCTCGATCCTGATGGGACGTCAAACATTTCACCCCCATGGTAAGTCACCATGGGAGGACAAAAAGTCCTTAAAAACTCACTGCCTCATTCCAATGCTCATCTCCACGGGATGTGGTGCCTCCCACGCCTGTGGGAGGCTGAAATCTGTAAGAATTTTCTAAATTTTTTTCAAGTTTTTTGTTTTTCATTTTTGGTTTAATCTACTAACGTAGTTCACCTGCATGTACTATATGGCACCTGCAACTCCGTTACGATGAGGGAGAGCTCAAAAAGTGAAGGACAAGGCTATTACTACTCACCTGAAGGATCAATCTGATTCGGAGGGAGAGAAGAGTGACCCGGACAACATCCCCCTCATCCGGCTGACAAAAAGAAAACTGGTGGTATCATCTCCTTCCCAGTCTGAAGAGGAGGGAGGTGATGCACCTGCGCAGGAGCAAGCATCAGATCATACTTCCCCAAAGTCTGAGGGGGAAGAATTATCTTCCAGATCTGTCAATTCAGATAAAGAAAGTGACACCGCTCCTCCACAGGCTAAGGAAAGATAAGAGTCAGCTATCCAAATTTCTAGTGGCATGGAAACCAAGACCGGGTCTAGAGATTGTTCAAAGTCAAGTTCTGCTAAGGATGCGGAGGATGGTACAAGGTTCGATACTGACAGCACTACCCCTCAAAAGGAAACAACCCCAGCTACTCCCAAAGCTCTCGCGATATCACTAGTCCTCACATCCAAAGATGTCCAACTCCGGGAAAAAGATAGGTAGAATGTGAAAGGGTCGCAGAAGATCATTGATTATAGGCTTGCATTGACGGCGAAGGGGAACCTTAAATGCCCTATTGAAGAAGAGTGGAGGATATATTCCTTCAAAATGAAAGACTTTTCTAAGCTTGAGGAGAAATTCTGCCATTACAACTTGGGATGGACCAGAAAACCACTCACCGACTATTAGCCGACCATCGTGAGAGAATTCTATACTAACTATCAGGCTATCTAGGAGAGCCGGTGCAGAAATGGTGTGAAACCATCAGAGTTTCCCACTCTTAAGAGTGTCCCTGTGAGAGGTACTTCGATTAACATCTCGGCCAAAACCATAAACATATTTATCTATGGGCCTGAGTATGTTGCACCCTCCAACACTTCAGACTATAACTACCGGTATAAAACTGAGGATGAGCAGACTAAGTGGCTGGTAAAGGTTCTTACCAAGACCGGCACCCCAAAGTGGCTTTATCAAGTCAAGCCACAAATCAACAAGGCCTCTCTTACTTTTAAGGCATAATTCTAATGGGCGATTGTGTGATTCCAACTTATGCCAACTGGTGGAGATAATCAAATAACTGTTGATAGGGTTGTTCTAGTAGCTAGCTTGTTATACAAATACAAGCTAAACATTGGGAAGATCATTGCTGAGGAGATTCAGGATAGGGTCACAAAGATCAATTCCTCATACCCTTTCCCGTGCCTCCTGACTGAGTTATATGAAGAAGATGGTCTCCCGAGATACTCTAGTATTGATCATGGAGAGCGTACAGTCTAGACCCATTATCCTGAGAGGTCCAAAGATGATAGTAAGATATTAGGGCTGGGCAGTACTTCAGAATAAGTTTGCTTCCATGATGACTTCGTAGTGCTACCAGATGTTGCACCATATCTTATGGGGTAAGGTTCTCCAAAGAGCAGCCTGAATGAGAAAACTCCATCAGTACGGGAAAGAACAACGATTACTTCTAAATTCCCATGCAACACACATCTTTTGATTCCTCTTGTGGTTGAAATCTCCATTCCTGAGACTTTGTCCGCTCTCTCTACATCAACTGAACCTCCATTGGAGGATCCGACCTCAGTCTATCCCTTCCATCTGGTGAATTTTTCCAACACTATTCAGACTACTATACAACTATAGGAGCTGATGCAGAAATTTGCTGAGCACTTCCAGTCGATCATCGATGCCTCTATTCAGAGAGCCATAACACTATTTTCTAATGTGCATGGTCGAATCAATTTTATGGAAGAGAGGATCGATGAAAAGCTGAATGAAATAGTAGCAGCTGAGCTCACATAGATGAAGGAGCAAATAGCAACACTGTGGGTGGATGTTGAGGAGTTGAAGGTACAACCCACCACTATGTATTCCCATTATCCTATAGTCATGCCACAAGCACCACTGGTGCCAATGATCAATTTATGGGACTATGCAAATCCAGAGCTTCGCTAGAAAGCTTTTGTGGAAAAACAGGCACCGGTTAGTCCTTTCGAGCCTACAAAAAAAAGAAGGAGAAAAGATAAGAAGGTTTGTGAAGAGGGAAAGGACGCTCTATTGAGACTAAAATCATTGAAGTGAAAGGAGCAAATAGCTGAGAATAAGAGAAAAAATGAGGAAGCCAAGGTGGCAAAAGAATCCCTAGCCATACAGTAGATCCGCATTGATGCTATTGGTTTGGATGGCTCAGGAAGTAGTGTTGCAGGCACCACAGAGGTAATTTATTCAAACCCCATTATAGGAGAGACCAATGATGAAGATTCTAGGGTAGATATTGATGCTGAGAGGACTACCGAGGTAGCCTCTGTTGGTGAGAAAGACACGGGCACCAATCCAGCAGGCTCGACTACGCCATAGGTATGCCTTTCCTCTCTTGTTTTAGATACTTTTTAATGCATTAAGGATAAATGCACCATTTTTTTGATGGGGTGGGGGAGGCTTGGTCATCTGTATGGTTTTTGTAGACCATTTTGGCAAAGTTTGAGTAGCCAAAACACTCGCGTCGTGCCGTGATGTTAAATCAGGTACTTCATGGAAGGCAACCCATGAGGGTATCCACAAGGTACCCGCATCCTTAGAGTTTTCTTGCTGTATTCTTTTCCTAAGGATTTTTAATTTCTGTTGAACCGACATGTTTAGAATAGGATGTGAGTTCGTGAAAGAAAAATAGGAACTTAATGTAGTCTGTGGTCTAATTTTGATAATGGTTGTGAAAATAGGGATCCCTCCAAAATTTTGTGCAATAAGTCTGTTGAGACTGACCTTGATAGATCTGCGTATGATAGCATATGTAGGAATGTAATAAGTAGCTTAAGCTAATGCATGAAGCAATAGTTAGTAATTCCCATGTCTCAACTATGTGTCATGTGTGGGTGAGCTAATTTGTATTCATTCTCATAGTATGCATCAATCTAGAACTTGCCTGGTTAGTCTTGCTATGATTGTAGAATGGTTTGGTTAGGAGATAATCATAGGCCATTTTTGAATGAAGTCCATTTAAGCCAAATGACCGGAATTGACCCTTTTGTTGTTAGCCTGTTCACCTTCCATGTTTCTTGTAAACCTTTGTTTTGGCCCTGGTCCCTCATTGGACATTGTGTAGCTGAACTCAGGCTTAATGCCTAAGTTGAGGGTGGCTATTGTAAGGGTAAATAGGAAGATTGGGGTATAAAAAGACTGGGTTAGTGTAAAAAAGGAAGATAACGGGTATGGTTTGTGTGCTACAAAAGAAAAGAAGAAAAAAAAGACAAGAAAAACAAAAGAATTTGAAAATAAAATAAAATGTAAAAGTGAGATTAAAAGCCACACCTGATGCTTAATTTAAGTGAAGAGATAACAAAAGAGGAGAATAAGGGAGGAAAATACCGTGGTCTGAAAAGTGGAACAAAAAGTAGGTGTAGTGTCAAGGAGGGCATAGTCAATATTTCCCAAAATATATCATACCCGTTCCTGAACCAACATTACAAGCCTAACAAAGTCCTATAGTGATCTTAACTCGACCATTTGAAAGCCAAGGCATAGAAAATAAAGGCAAGGCTATGGTATTGTGCATGTACAACCTAAACTTCTTTGCGAGAGTGAGTGTATTCCCATTTCCTATTTGTTGAATGAAATTCTATGTGAGCAGGACTTCTTTGTGTAAGGGCACTAGAGTAGACTGGGGTTGCTGACTTATCGGATAAATATCTACTGTGTATGCTAGATATCTTATTTGTATCATGTTGTCATCCATGGATCTGTTTTGTGTTGCCTTGATAACCTGTATGTATACACTGGTTTTAAGCTAACAAGGAGTGGGTATTGATTCTGTGAATGGAAATGGTTGAACCACTTGGCTGCTGTAGTTCCTAAGTTTCTTTTACTTAAGTGTCATTTTAATTTACTTTCATTTGTTGCTTGAGGACAAGCAAACATTCTAAGTTGACGGTATTGATGTGCCAGGATTTCACGGCACTTTCCATGCTTAAAACTAAGGATTTTGGGAGTTCTTAAGTATGTTTTGTTAGATATGATGCCCATTTGCTACATGTGCAGGGAAAAGTGTTGAAAAGATAAAAAGACTGAAAAGTTGCTATTTTCTGGGCTAAAAGTCATGCCCCATGGGTGTGGGATCCACAATGGCCCATGGGAGGGGATGCCAGAATGAGACAACGAGAGTTAAAGGTAAAACCCATCCCACAACTTAGTTGGGATGGGCATCAGAGCCGCGATCGGATGTCATAGCGCCCACGGAAATGGACTAGAGGAGCTTAAGGCTAGAAGTGAAGTCTGACGTCCTACCATGATGCCTGTGCGAGCCACAACGGGATGTCGCAGATGCCCGTCAAAATGAAACAGAGGCACTGGAGGAGCAGATGAGTTAGCTGATGAGTTACCCACGACACTCGTGGCAACCACGATGGATCGTCACACTTGCCCATGTAAACAAGGGAGAGGGCCTATGACATGAAGTGATAGAAGGTCCGATAGGCACCTACGATGCTCGTGGCACCCACGATAGGCTATGGGGCCTGCCCATCAAAACTGCCGCATTCCAGCTCTCGTAGTTCTGTTAGGATTTGGTCTTTTTTGTCTATAAATACATTCCCTAGGGTTTTATTTAAGAGGTTATGCATTATTTGGCAATTGTTATGCAACTTTGAGACATCATAACACATTGTTGAGATTTTATTCCATACTTTTGAGAATTTAAGTTTCGTTCTTGATTATTGAAGTGTTCTTGAGAATTCAAGATTTTGGTTTTCTTTACTTGTCTTTGTAAGTTATACTCATTATCTATTCATCTAAATCTGATTATTTTTTTTACAACCATGAGTAGCTAAATCCACAACTAGGGTTGTGGAAACCATGAAGGATTAAGAAAGTAGGTAAAGTACTTGGTAATCCTAGGAAGGTGTTCATGCATGTATTGTTCTTCCTCTCGTATTGATTGCTTTTTAATAGTTTCAAACGTTAGAACTCGCCTTATTCCTACTTGCTTGACCAAAGGGGTAACGAATGGAAAAGAAGATTACACAACGGATATGTGAGGCTACCAACACTCACCTAATTAGCTTGAACTTGCCCGAGGAAAGCTAATCTGGGATCACTGGTAAGGGTTAGCAAAGCAAACGCCCGTAGACTGGCCAAGTTGCATGGTGACATTCTTCTATTTTGAAAACCATCCACTTAGGAGAACCTAACTTACACATCTTGCATGCATAGCACTAGACTAGATTACTGGTACGATGCTTTACTGCGTTATGATCTCATGGGGAACACTGCCCTAGTCGCTTCTCTCATTGATTACAATACTTGAAAACTGTTACTTTGTTACTTGTTTGATACTTATTTACAAACATTACTTTTACTTTAAAACCCCCCTTTCTGGGAAATAAATGGATAAGAGCACTGATAAACATAGTTGACCCTAGTCCTACCATATTCCCTGTAGGTTCGACCTCAACCTTCATTGGGTTCTATATTTGAACATCAACTGCTTTATGCTTCTTTTGGAGGTGTAATTTGAGCGTATCAACAGATCCCTAAAATGTCATTAAAACCCCCCCAAACACGCTAGGAAATTTTGGATGAAAATGCCCTTTGGCTACTTGCGCTCCATATGTGCTTCACCTGCAGTCGCATGTCTTCATTTGCAGCTTGCAGGTGCTGGAAATGTTTGTCAGTCACTTGCTTCTCTCCTACTTTTCACATGCATTACTCAGGTGAGGACTTGCAGGACGCAAGTCATACACAACCTTCAGTCAGTAAACTTTGCTTCCGCTTTCACTTGATTTGGCTTCCTTCCTTAACTTGTAGTTCGGGCTTTTATTTTCCTTTCATTGCATATTTGGGTTCAAATCTGCTCTCATCTTCAAATCCTAAGAATGCCTGCATATAAGATATAAAAGGCATAAAATCCTTCTATATAGCACATGATTGAGGCAATAATTCATGCAACAGAGCTAAATAAGTTGGTAAACTACCAACTTATCAAACCCCCAAACTTAAACAATTGCTTGTCCTCAAGCAAGACATTCACTAAGCAAAGGATTGACTCAGGATTCAAAGACACAAGGATCACACTAAGACTACTATGACTCAACAAAACAAAATAAATAAAAAGACTCAAAACAAAAGACTCAATCAAAAGCACTAATCTCAATTGGTATTACCATGAGTTCAAGGCAATCATAATCATTTCAAATTCTTTTCAAGAGACTTCACTTTTCAATTCAAAATTGGGGAACTTTTTCACTTAAAACAAGATCAATTAGAATCTCAAATCGTTGACACTATACTTTAAAAGCTTGCCTCAAAATTCACTTCACAACTTATCGCATTCATTCCCCTCAGTTAAGGTCAAGACTGCACCATTTACCCCAAGGTTGTAATTCCACTCACAATCAAGAGAAAATCTCACTCACAATCATGCATTTCACAACAATAGGGATCATAAGATATAATAAAAAAGACACACTCTCTCAAAGAAGTTCAAATGCACACACATAGAACCATATGCTTGCCCTTAATATAATTCACTACTAATGTAGAGTTGCAAAGCTCGGAATCACTAAGGACTTGCGGGTAACTATGAAGGTTAGGGTTAAAGGAAGGATTCCATTTAGGATAAGTAACTAGAACCTCCCTAATGCTATCATTAGATATCCAAACACACTGCTCACATCATTGGTATTCACTTCACCTTATTTCCCTCTCTCACAACCCAAGTTTTTCCCAAGCCATTTCTCCCAACACCATTGTCTTACTCTTTTAACATTCAAAAGGAAAGAGGTAGCACCACTCAATTTTTTTTATCTCTCAAGAAACTCACAAGATAAGCATTAGGTGCTACCCCATATTTAAGCTCATTTCCTCATTATGACACCATTGCACACATACCCAAACTTAGGTTTTTGCCTACATCTTTCATTCCACATTTTCATTCATGTTCCCCTCTCTAAACTTAGGTGTTTAGCCTATATATTTATTTACTAAGCAATTAGGGAGGTAGGGTGCCAAGATAGAGGATTCCAAAGAGGTAAAGGTATGTAACATGGTTGCCAAGAAAAGTTCAAAGGCTCAAAAGGGGTTGACTAGGATCAATATTAAGGAAAGGATATTTAGGTAAAGAGACTATCCAAAGAGGGCCTAAGGTCATCTTCCAAGCAAAGAAGCATCTAGGATTTCACCTTGAATCACATTATGGGCAAGTTCTAGACGATATACATGCACAAGAACATACAAAGGCCTTTCTACATAGGGCATCACAACACTAGGCATTAATAGTTATTCTTAAGCCCAATTGAAATGAATGCCTTTTGACAAGATATTTCGAGTTTCACGCAACTTATTTGTGAACAAAAAAAATCCAAACAGGGAATTTAAAGATCATGACAAGAGAACTCTTGAATTCATTTTCCCCTTTTTTCTCATTTTCTCTAATCATTTGCCCAGATAAAAAAATTGGTGGTCTCACTTGAGACAAGTGCAAAAGACTCAAAACAAATTTTAAAACTGGCATTTTCCCTTAAGGAATTCGCCTTCAAATTTATCATAGATACATGTCACTCGGTTCGACACAAAAATAAAGAGAAGAAAATTTTTTCTCCTTGGGAAAGAATCGTGGTATGGAGAAAACCCTTAGAGTTTATTATAACTACTATCTACAAAGACAATATTCGAACTACATGCTCAAGAGTCATTTAAAAATGAGGCCCGATGAAGGCACTAAACACGACTTAGAAAGGCACGGGTAGTAGGACAATTGACGTGTAAAACCAACTTGGCAATGGCACACTCATTTGCAAGAATAAAAGATCAAGCCTGACAAGGGCACAATATCATAACATTGCAAAATAAACCCGACAAAGGCAAAATAACATCATCCAAAATATGCCCAATAAGGGCCAAATAGAAATACAAATCAAGCCTAACAAGGGCACCAAATGTATCAAAGTAATAATCCAAGCCCGACAAGGGAACCAAAACAATTTATCAAAATAAACACCCACTCGTAATGAATAATATGCATTGTACCGAATGCACAAAATAATAATAAGAGAAGAGGGAAAAGGGGAAAGGTGCAAGGACTCTCTGATGAGCATCAAGACTCGGAGTGACCATCTGTGCTTGGAACCTTAGAAATTCTCTCAATCCATCCTGGAGCATCATTGAACAGGGAGTTCCAGCCTGAACTAGGCAGGGTCAAAAATCAAGGAATCTCTGGGCAGCTTGGGATGTCCTAACTGTGAAGCAATATCCCATCTATTCGGGTCATCATGATGAGGATCTTGGGAGCTTGAACTAGCACTATATCAATGAGCATCATCTATACCTCTAGAAAACTGTATCTGCTGGGAGAAGGAGAGGTTCTAGGTCACATTGACACCAACCTAATATAACTCTTGTATTTACTCTATCTCTGAGCTTTCTATCACATTCTCTCCTCCCTACTAGTAATATGGAGGGCTTCTCTCTCGGAGGTGACGTCAAAGAAACATCCATGAAACTAAAATTGGGACCCAAACATATTGCATTTGGTTTCATTTTCTCCACCTCCTTCCTTAAAGAGACTACGAACCCCTCAATCATATCAACTCGGGCACAAAATTTGCCCATACTCTCAAGGGCTGGCTTCAAAGCTGCCTTAATGGCATTTTGAATCATAGTGGGGATGTTGTTAGCTAGCTTGCATAGTTGAGCATTATTGTTGTGAGTTATTTCAGCAAGCTTAAGAAGACCATATGCAGAAGAAGACTGTGAAGAGGAGGCATACTTACTAGTCATAGGATTGACTGTATTATTTATCGACAACATGGGAGTAGGAACATCTGAACTTGATCGAGTGGAAAAACTACAAAGAGCACCTGTAGCCTTAGAAGTACCTAATCTAAGAGGGAGCTTTCATTTTTTTAATTTTAGGGGCTTCCTCATCCCTCTTTGTGTCTAAATCAATGACCCCCTCAGCACAAATTATTCTATCCAAAGGCCGGAGGCGAGGGAATTTAGAGCAAAGGAAAAGCACACTGATGAGAAAGAGACCATTTTTGCACACATTTCAAGCAACCATTGTTGTTTTGATGGTATTTGTGTTTAACTTTCAGGAAATATAATAAAAATGGAAAACGGAGAAAGAGATGCTGAAAATAACTCACTGGTTCTTTGTGATGACTCCCATGATGAGTCTCTAAGGCCATGGGGAGTCGTCACACAAGCCACCACATTGGATAAAGGTGAAGGAGCTATAGGAATGGGGTGATGACTCACCTAACGAGTCGTCACCCATGTGATGAACCACCAGGCTAACAGTCAAGAAGAAGCAGAAGTGGCAGTGCACTAGTCACTTGTGACGACTCACTTGATGAGTTGTCACAAGGGATATGAAACACCATTTGAGCTGCTAAATAGTAGTAGGAACACCAGGTCACTGGTTCTTTGTGATGAATCACATAACGAGTCGTCACAAGGCTGACGAATCCCCAAAGAAGCCGTCAAGTTGATGCGGGCTTCCCGAATTCTATTTTTGGAACTTTATTTCCTAGGCTACTATAAATACCCAGTGTTAGGGTTATTCTCCATTATTCAATATCTGATATTTCTTTTGGGTTTTTGAATGAGTTTGAACGTAGAAAACATACATACGTTTCTTCTTCTTCAATTCATTATTCTTGGGAATTGTTTGGCTTATTGTTCTTGGAGAAATTGAAGTGATTTTCATACTATTTGTAAGAATATTCCTCTTATTATGAATATCTTTGTCTTCTCTTCATCTCAAAGCATGAGTAACTAACTTCCTATAACTAGGGTTGTGGGTGCCATGGCAAAAGTAATAATATAGAGTTTGGGTGATATTGGGTTTGATTTGTATGCTTATCATGTTGTTAATCTTGAATTTTTACCATTTTCTAGTGGTTTCAAATATTAGAACAATCCTAGGTTTGATTTGCTTGAACAAAGAAATTAAAATCGGGAAAAATGGATTAACAATAAGGATTTGGGACTACTAACTCCCGTCTAATGATTGACGTTTTAGCGAGGTCAATCTACTTGAGGTTTAAGTTGAGTTTTGTATTGTATATTTTCAAGTTTGAAAGAATTGAAAAGAAAATCGTCTTTTTGGTTGAGAAACATTTAGACGTAAGAATGAATTCAACTACTTCGTGTTATGCATATGAAAAGAACCCGATTGAACTCTAACCTAAAGTTGTTTATGAAGCCATGGTGAACACGTCCCTAGTTCACCTCTCATATTGATTTTTACTCATCATAATTTGTTGTTTACTATTTGAAATAAACAAGAAGCAAATCAAAGTTTGATCACTAGAAACCCCTTATTTTCTGGAAACTATTGATTAATATTCATCTAAATTATTAACGACTTAATTCTCACCTTATTCCTTGTGGGATCGACCCCAACCTTGGTTAGGTTCTATATTTGACAACGACTGCTTATGTGGGTATTTATTGTAGCCTAGTAAATGAAGTTCCAAAAATAGAATTCGGGAAGCCCGCTTCAACTTGACGGTTTGTTTAGGGATTCGTCAGCCTTGTGACGACTCATCTTGTGAGTCGTCAAAAGGAACCAGTGAGCTGGTGTTCCTGCTACTATTTGGTGGCTCATATGGTGGTTCGTCACCCTTGTGATGACTCACTTGATGAGTCATCACAAGTGACCAGTGCACTGCCACTTTTGCTTCGTCTTGACTGTTAGTCTGGTGGTTCATCACAAGGGTGACGACTCGTCAGGTGAGTCATCACCCTATTCTAGTAGCTCCTTCACCTTTCTCCAATGTGGTGGCTTGTGTGACGACTCCCCATGGCCTTGGAGACTTATAATGGGAGTCATCACAAAGAACCAGTGAGCCATTTTCAGCATCTCTTTCTCCTTTTTCCATTTTTATTATATTTCCTGAAAGTTAAACACAAATACCATCAAAACAACAATGGTTGCTTGAAAACTTATGATTATTCTGAGTTAAAGGAGTCAAATGTGCCGTAGAATGCTGGCACATCAACACCCTCAAGTTAGAACGTTCGCTTGTCCTCAAGCAACAAGACAACAAAAATACAAAAAGATGACTCAACTAAGAAAACAACCAACATGTCTCTAGCAATCCATGACCATTCAATAGTTTAATCAATTTAAATCAATCTCCCCTGGTACTACACAAATGTTTGAAAAGTTAACTTGTAAGGATCCAAGCATGTTATTCCTATGTGATAGAATATTCTACATACACACAAAGCAGTTATCCCAACAATCTGTAGATGATACAGAAATCCCGGTGCCCTCAACACAAAAAAGTCCCACACACAAGATTTAGGACTAAGTAAGAAAGCTCACACTCACAAACGATTTCAAATAGTGCTCATGCGATACCATAGGCTTTCCCTTGCTATTCTATTTCAGCTTTTCAGAAAGGCGCTCAGGATCACTACAAGATTTATTTTGTCTTGTAATGAGGCTTTGGGTGCAGGTAGGATACATTTGGGGAATAGTGACTAAACCCTTCTTGGAATCACTGACCTATTATTTCCGCTCAGAACTTATTCCATCCACCTTTATTCACCTTTGAATTCCTTATTTCCAGCTACAGGTGTGGCCTTCTCAACAACTTGATTTCTCTTTTTTTCTCTTTTTTTTGTTCTTTTTCACTTCTTTTTCATTTCTTTTTTATTTCTTTTTTTGTCTTTTTATTTGGAACACACCTGCAATTTATATCCCAACAATAACCAATATTTCAAACAACCCCATTTTTCTTATCATGTACCTCTATAGTAGCCACCCTCAACTTAGGCTAATTGCTTGATTTGAGGTGCACGATGTCCAAGGAGGGACCAGGGACAAAACAAAGATTCAAAGTTAAAAAGGGAAGGTGACAAGTTATTTAAAGAACGAGGTCAACTTTGGCTTAAACAGGGATCAAAGGGATTATTTACATTTGGATGGTCTTTTAGGCTAAGTGGACCGCATACAAAAAGGGCCTGTGATACTTTCCTAAGCAACTAACTTCAAACTTCACAGAGTAGGCCAGGCAAGTTCTAGATGCATGCACAGAGTAAGAATTTATGACAATAAGCTCATGCACACTTGGCACCAGGAAACCATACCACTACCAACTATTAAAACAACAGCTCAGCTTAAGCAAAATTATTACAATCACATAGACTCAATGACATTTAGGGATCCAAAACAGTTAATCCTTTCAAACACAAGTACAAAATCAACTTTTTCGGAGGGGGATCCTTTTTATTTTAACTTGAAAAAAGCCATGCTTTCTATAGACAACACAACACAACACAAACAGAATTTAAATAACAATCTAAACATACCGGTTCTACTAGATAGCACACCGGAGGGAAAAGAAATATGGAAACAAAAATCCTCTGTGGTGATAGACTCACAGGTATCCCAACACCCTCAACTTAGACTCCTGCATTTTCCACAATGTACATATATGAAAACTCAACTGTGAGAGAAAGAAATACCTGTGAAGCCCTTAGGCCTCAGAGTCTGGTACGATGTTGGAGACCGTCGAGGTCTCTGAGGTAGGAGTAGTCTCTGGAATAGGTGCAAGCAACATCAGCCAATTGGGCTCCAAATTTATATTTTCTCAGCTCCTCAGCTATTCGAGATAACTTCTTCACTCAATCTAACTCCTTTTCTTTGTTTGTTCTTTTGTGGTGTTTTCTTTTCCTTAATTTTTTCTTACCGCCTTCTTCTATGGATATCTCTTCCTGTGATTCCAAAATCATCCTCAAAGTAGCTAAGGTCTTAATAACAACCTTTTCCTCAATATGCACATCCATAGAAGATTCATCAATAACATTAATAATTGAGACCACCCTCATGTCTCTCGGTTGCTTCATCGATTGACACACATTGAACTTGACTAATTCATTGTTCAGTCTGAATGTCAATTCATTTCTCTCCATGTCGACCAACACTCTTCCAGTGGCTAATAATGGCCATCCCAAAATTATGGGTACTTCAAAGTCCACTTCACAATCCAAGATTACAAAGTCAGCTGGAAATATAAACTTTCCAACCTTTACTAGCACGTCATACAATATTCCCACTGATCGTTTTACTAAATGGTCGATTGATAAGTCAGTAATCTACCAACTTATTGAGCCTAAATCCACAGATTATTGCTATGTTTTGAATATATTTAGAGATTCTTATGGCGTTTATTGATGTCAATGCAGGTACTTTTGATTAGTGATGAAAAAAATAAGGAAATGGACCCAAAAAGAGCTCAAAAGGAGTGAAGTGTGGAAGGATTGAAAAAGATGGAGATTCTGTCCTGAGATGCAGTGCCCGTGCGACATGAACTAGCTGTGGTGCGGAATGCACCTCTACTGCATGGATATGAAAAATTCACTGAAGAATCTGCTAAGGGGTGCGGTCGCTGTGCGACGCGCACAACCCAATATGCGAACCACACTTTTTTCGCACAAAGCCTCCAAAATAAGCTGAAGTCACAGGTCCAACTGAAGATAATATGCGACACGCACATCGTGACATGTGAACTTCATGTTACATCGCACATCACCCGAAGGGCAATTCTGTCCTGAATTTTAGTGACATTTTGGGAAACTATAAAAGGCTAAGTTAGGCACAATTGTAAATAGAATTCTTAAGTCATGAATATTTTTAAGAGATTTTTACTTTGAGAACAAGTTTTTCTCTCCAAAGAGAAGAGGGTTTGAATCCATTCTCTTGGTTAACTATTTGTATACTCAAATTGAGCTTAGAACTTGAAATTTAGCTTGAATGAAGAGGATTTTGACTTACCCATTTTGTATATCTCTCTCCTTTACTATGAATGGCTGATTTCATTTGTCTAGGGATGTGTTGATAATGGGTTCTTTAAAAATAGGTGTCGGTGTTGTTTATTATTGCTTATAATTGCTTATTTGACATGGGTCTAGTAGTTTTACCAAGTTTTAATCTAAAAATTGGTGGTTACAAACATTAATTTTCATTACTTGACTATGTTGTTGCTTGAAAGAGAATTTCATGATTTCGGATGTGAGATTACTAGTGGGAACTTGGGACTCCATTTAGATTTGAGGATAGAAATAGCTCATATCGATAGAATCACCCATTTAAGGGTCTAAGCTAGAGATAATGTGACCCCCCAAATTTGATCTTGGTTGTTTATTGCTTTGACCAATAATGCTCTAACCGGGATTATTGGATTTATGGTTGTTGATCGAGAGATAAACAACCACGCCCATGACCAAGGCTACCTATGTCAATAAGCAAGAATAAGTGTGACAAGGCAAACACCCTATCCTACATTAAAGCCCCATTGGTTACACATCCCTAGTCTCCTACTCAATTTGATACACCCACTTTAATTACTTGCTTCGTTTATGAATTGCGATTGTAGGGACAGAATCCCAATTCCCTCAACCTTTTACTTTCATGTTTTTAAGCATTTACTCTCTTTGCAAACTCATTTTGATACAATCTCCATATAGCTAGCATCAAGTCTCTGTAGGTACGACCCCGACACCTGTTGGGTACTTATAAATGTGTTTTGCTTGACGATCATCGTGCCTCCATATTTTGGGAGTACGATTTGAGCGTTTATCAAAAATGGCGCCATTACCGGGGACTTGATTTGATAGCTATTTTTGATTGTTGATTTGAAGTCACTTTGAAAGTGCTTGCTTTTTTATTTTTGTTTGTTGTTTGTGTTGTGATTGAGCAGGCTAGCTTATGGACGAGGGCTGTGACAACGAGAGCATTGATAGCTTCATGGAGGATGATGAGGCTGAGCCTATGATGCAAGGGGGTGTGGGTGCAATCTTCCTACCCCGCATGATGGGAAGTGCTGTCTTTCATGTGACAAGCACCATGCTCCACTTAATCCAAATGAAGGGCCTATTTAGTGGAGAAGCACATGAAGATGCCAACCAGCATATCCGGAATTTTGTGGAGATTTGCCAACCATTCATGTTTCAGCATATCTCCCAAGAGTCCATCTGATTACGCCTATCCCCTTTTTCCTTGACGGGGGAAGCCACGACGTGGTTGGAAAATTTGCTAGATGATTCTATCACATCTTGGGCCGAGTTGGTTGAGGCATTTACATCAAAATTCTTTCCTCCATCTCAAATGATGAAGCTAAGAAACAAGATTACCAACTTTAGGCAACTCCTAGATGAGCCTCTACATGAGTTTTGGTTAAGATTCAAAAAAAAGCTTCTCTTGTGTTCAAACCATGAGTTGTCGAACAATATATTGCTACAAATATTCTATCAGTCATTGAACTCTCTAAATAAGTTGGTGGCTGACAACCTTGGAGGTGGCACCTTCATGGACTTAGAATTTCCCATTGCATCGACTTTGCTAGAGCGAATAACCTAAACCAACCAAGCTTGGCATACGAGGGAAGCGGATGTGACAACTTCGGGAGCGCCCTCATCCATCTTGCCCAATGAAATGATAAAAAGAGATACAGAGTGAGATGAGACAATGGCCAAGATGATGATGCAAATTGACTTGATGGCCAAGCATGTGATGAGAGTAGGTGGTGCGAAAGTGGTTAATGCATTGAGTACCCCAGAAATCAAAGTGAGTGATGATGAACTAATGATAGTGGTCGATGGTAAACTGTGCTTTGTGTTGGCGGGTTCTCATCCCGGGTATTATCGCCCAAGGTAAGAGAGCCAAGGTTGGATATGAGATAAAGAAAGGGACGAAAATTGGAGGGATAGATACAAAGATGGTGATCACTTCAATCATCGAAGCTCAAATCTTAATATTCCTCCGAATAAGGCGGACTCTCTCTACAAACTGGGAACAAGCAACCCCGGTTATTCCAAGCTAGAGGACATGTTATCCTTGGTTCTCAAGAAGGTGGATACGACAAACACTGGAGTGAGCGAGCTAAAGAGTGAAGTTTCCACACTTCATCAAACCATGAGCTCTCACTCAGCCTAGATAAATCATCTTGAGGCCCATATGAACCACCTCTCAAGCCAAATAAACCCGAGGATGAAGGGGACTCTGTCAAGTAATACCATCACCAATCCAAAGAACGAGTGATTTGAGGTAGCATCGTCAAACCTTGACATTAAATCAAGCACTGCTTGGGAGGCAACCTGAGTTTTTTACTTTGTTTTGGTTATCTTTTGTTGTTTTTGGTATGTTTGTAGGGAATGCATGGAGTAGAAACATGGACAAGTGAAAACAGGGCTGTGGGGAGGGCTGTGCGGATTGCATGAGCAATTGTGCATGTCGCACAGATCACCGCATGACAAAAAATAAGCCTTGGGAGAAATTTGAAAAATTGGAGGTGGCGTGCGCTGGGCCGTGCGGTCTTCACGAGCCCAAGTGCGCATCGCACCTCCGTCTCATGGCAAATCAGAAGCCTGGGCAAACCCAGGGGTGAAAAAGGGCGATGTGCAAAATGCCATGCGGTCTGCACTAGGGCTGGTGCGAATCGCATATTGCGGTGCACAAGAGGTAAAGTTGAATTTTAATTAACCTAACTCGTTGACCGATCTGACCCGGAGACAACCCGATCGACTTTTCTTCTTCTTTTCTTTTTAAAATCGCCTCCCTTCTTCATATTCCACCATCTATTCTCCAAATTTCACAATTTCTCTCCCAAAATTCTCTCTAAATCCCTAAAACTCCCCCAAAATCTTCCCCTTTCTTCATCCAACCATCTCCGCCGCTCCACCACCACTATCTCCATCATCTCTTTGGGTGAGTCGATTAGGTCACCATTGTTGCACTATAAAAAGCTTCAATTTTCACTTCTCTCTGCCTAATCTTCACTTGTGGTAAGTTCCTCGACATTAAATACTAGTTTTTATGAAGGTTGGGAACTCATATTGTGAAGCATGCATAGTAGAATTGCCATGTTGATTTTGGGTGAGATCCGAGACTTTTAGGTCCCTAATTTTGAGTTGCATTGATAATTTTACTTATTGTCAACATGGTAGAACCTGAATTTTGTTAATGCATGTTGATTGGTAGTGAATTTTGGTGTTGAAATCTGTGTTTGGGGTGAAGTCTGAGTAACTCACTTATGATTGATGAATGGTTTGGCCTGATGATAGATTGGGTGACGTCGTTCTTAAGGGCAAGCCATCGTTAGTCATGCGAACTGGTTATTGAGGCTGAATTTTGCTGATTGTATACCCATAATTCTTGTTAAAAATTATATTTGAGGTGTATGATCTCGTGTGGGAATGGGTTAATTGTTGCTAAAATTTGTTGGTGCCCATTAATGCAAGTAAGGGCTTGATGTTCCAGATGATAGACGGGGTAACATCCATATTAAGGGAAGTCGTTAAGTTCTTTGTGTGTTTGTTAATAGAAATCCGGAGAAGTCTGAGTACCCGAATGTTTATGGTCATGATATCCCTTATCCCCCTTATTTAATTTGATTGGTTTGCTGCATGGTGCCAAGTGCCTAAGCACATCTTTCTCTACGGATCACATGCGGAATTCACAAGAACACAAGGAACCAAAAATTCTAATTGTGCCTTTGTGCATTTTGCATGCGATGCATAGATCTTGATATGGCCAACTCACTATTTCGAGGGGTGAAGCATAGTGCGACACACACTTTTGTTAGTGTGGACTGCGCCAACTTCACACCTCAATGGAAAAATCCACGTAGGATTTTGTTAGCTCGTGCGTTAGCACATGCGATGCGCACTCCTGCTGGTGCATTTCACATGTGGTCCGCACAAGCCTTCAGTCACCTACTTTGTTTTTCTAGTCCGTTGCATTCCATCCTTTGTAGTTGATAACTTTTTTCTAGGTTTTGTTTTTGTTTTTGGCTCACGATCTCTGTATGCAGAACATGTCTTCTATCAGGGGTAATGTCAAAAGGAGCTCACGAAGGCCAACAACCCCCTTCTCCTCCAATCCAGCCCTAAAAGGGAAGAAGAAAGCCTCATTTTCCCGAACTCAAATCTTTGAAGAGGAGAGAGTTTGATTTAGAATAGAGGGGATGAGGGTCATTTATAATCATGATATGGAAAGGACCTTCAACACAGAGCAAAGCTTTAACCTGGATACAGTGGAGGATTACCTACCTAACATCCCAAATCAGTTTGCCAACCGTTAGTGGCAGCCATTCTAAGAGGTGCCTGGGAACTACTACAAGGAGTTAGTCCAGGAGTTCTTCGCCTCATATCAGGCCACACAAGATGCTAAGGGATACAAAGGGGTTGTGAGACATTTCCCACATTGGAGTCAGTCATTGTTTGAGGAAAGGAAATCAGGATCACTCCGGATGCTATTAATGCTATCTATTGGAGCATTCCCATTGAACCTGCTCCTAAGCTCATGGCTAAGCTACTTCTCAAGCAAAAGTCTCTCGAATAGACTTCTCCTATCATTTCTCCTGATGAACCTCTCTGGGCCACTATAGTGGGTGAAATACCTCGTCGGTATTTGTACTTCGAGGCGAGCCTTTGGTATAATTTTGTTCACTATCGCTTTATGCCTTATCAGAATGACCAAAGTTCACGCATGATGTGGCCATTCTTGTAGCCGCAATCATGGCGGGGGATCATATCAACTTTGGTGAGGTCATCGCCTTAGTGATCAAAAGGAAGGCTCGTAGAGGTGGAGATGGATTCCTCTTTCCAGTGCTAATCATTAAAATTTGTACACAAGCCGGCGTCCCTTTCTTTGACTGTGATGCCCCTAGTCTGTCCATTGGCGTGTTGGATCTTGATAAGAAAACTGACCAGGACGCTCCTCGTTTCAAAAGGCGTAGGGTAGAGGCATCGATGAAAGTCGAGGATGATGACTCTGATGCTGCACTACATACTTCTTCTCCTTCACCTCCTGCTTCAAAAACACACACACCCATTACCAGTTCACCTAGAGGGCCATTATCTAAAAGTGGTCTTCAAGATATGGTTGAAAAAACATAGAACCACGAAAGTTAATTGAGGGACTTGTTGAAAGATCTATCGGGATTGATTGAAAGGGCGGTGAAGAATGCCATCAAGGGAGTTATAGAGAACGTGTCCAATCTTTGTAAAAGGGTGGATGCTTGTGAGAAATCTATCAAGACACTCTGGAAGGACCTCGACAAGGAAAAAAGTAAGGCCTCAGTGGAGGAGGCAGATTTGAACACCCTACCCTAGCCTCGCATCATTCCTGGTCCCCTAAATGACTTGTTGGCATCCCTTGCGGATGAGAAGGAGGCAACAACTGATGATGAAGAGGCATAGTCTCCAAGGAGTTCACCATTCTTTCCCTTGAGCTAGTAGAATTGAGGACAATGCTCCTTTTGTGGGAAGGGGGTGGCTTTACTTGCTTTATGTTGGTTCCCGTGATTGGGCTTGCGATATTATCTTTATTGCCCTTGCTGAGGCTTGTTGACATTTTAGTTATGCTAAATTTGATTTGGCCCTTGTCGGGCATATTTTGGATGATTGTGATGCTTATTGCCCTTGCCGGGCCTTTTGCTTATGTTTTGTTTTGATCTTATTTGTGCCCTCGCCGAGATTGATTTTTGGTTGTTGAGATTGTGTTGTCGGATTGGTCATACATGCCCCATTGTATTACTACCCGTGCTTAGTAAATGCGCTAAAGGCCTATGTTGAGGCTTGTTTTTAATTGAATCATGAGCGCACAATTGGATATCTCCTTGTTAATAGTAGTTTAGCAATAAACTCCAAGGGTTTTCTTAATACCACGGTTCTTTCCCAAGGAGCAAAAGTTTTGATTATTTTCTTTTTCTTTTCTTTTGTTTTTGTGTTAAACCGGGTTGGTGTTTTCCTATGATAGATTGAGAGGCTACTTTCTTAAGAGAAAATGCCAAGCTTTAGTCTTAAATTGAGTCCATATTTTCTTGTCTCAAAATGGGCCCACCAAAAAATCTTTCTTGGCAAATTATTTTTGAAAATAAAAGGAAGAAAGGAAATGAATTTTTGAGGAAAAACATTCTCTTGTCATGACTTGCACATTCTCGCTTTGGCTTGATTGACTCACAAATTAGTGTGTAATGAACTCGGAATAGCTTGTCGAAAATCATTTGTCCCAATTGAATTTGAGACTAATGAAAGAAGTCTTGTGGCATGATGCCTTGTGTGGTGTGGCTTTACCTTGATTCTCGTGCATGCGTGTTGTCTAGAACTTGCCCCGAATGTGATTCAAGCTGAAATTCTAGGTGTGACCGATCTTAGAAGATGACCTTAGGCCCTTTTTGACAGGCACTTCACCCAAATTACTTCCCATGACATCAATCCTAGTGAACCCCTTTGGGCTTGTAACCGTTCTTTGGCACCGTGTTAACACCTTGACCTTTTTGAATCTCTATCTTGGCACCCATCCTTCCTAATTGCTTGAAAGTGAAATGTAGGCTAAAATCTAAGTTTTGGGGGGGGGGGGGGGAAATGAAAAGATAACATAGGCAAACATCTAAGTTTGGGGTGTATGTGATCAAATGAGAGAAGAAAAGGAATGAACTTCAAGTTCAAGGTAGCATCTTAGGTTTGAATAGAAAATTGCTCCAAAAGTCAATCCAATGAGCGAAAATGAAAAGAAAAATAGGTGCTACCAAACGAAGGCGATACAAGGAGTTGAATGATCATGATTGGAAAGGAGAATCTTGGATTGTGTAAGGGAGAAATAAGGTGAAGTTGAAATTTAAAAATGAGAGCGGTGTTCGAAATGAGAACAAAGAACATTAGGGTGGTTTAGTCACTTGAACCAAATGAAATCCTCACCTCAGCCCTAGCAACATCGTAACCCACAAGTCCTTGGTGATTCTGAGTTTGGCTACCCTACATTAGTGGTGATTTACATGTAGGTCAAGCCTATGGTTCGACACATATGCACTTAAACTTCCTTGAGAGAGTTAGAGTCTTCTTGGTTCTCCTATAATCCCGTTGTTTGTGAATTGAATGATTGTGAGTGGGATTCTCTGTTGTGGTGAGTGGGATCATGCTCTTGAATTGAAACATGAAGTCTCTATTTCAATTGAGGGGAATGAATGAGACAAGTTGTTTGGCAAATCTTGAGGCAAACCTTGACTGTCCATGCCAATGACTTGTAAAGCTTAAATGTCTTGTTTTGAATGACAAAATTTCCTTTGTTTTGAATGAGAACTGAAGTCCTTTTGGAAAAGATTTTCTTTTAAAATGATCAATTGCCTTGAATTTTTGGTGGTTCAAATTGAGATGAGCATCGTAGTTGAGTCTTTTGTTTATTATTTTTCTTAATTTTTAGTATAGAATAGTCCTTTGTGCCTTGATTGAGTCTAAAGCATAATTCATTCCTTGCCTTGTGAGTATCTTGCTTGAGGACAAGCAATAGTTCAAGTTTGGGGATTTGATAAGTCGGTAATCTACCAACTTATTGAGCCTAAATCCATGAATTATTGCTATGTTTTTGAATAGATTTAGAGGTTCTTATGGCCTTTATTGATTTGTATGCAGGTACTTTTGATTAGTGATGAAAAAAACAAGGAAATGGACCTAAAAAGAGCTCAAAAGTAGTGAAGTGTGGAAGAATCAGAAAAGATAGAGATTCTGGCCTGAGATGCAATGCCCGTGCGACACGCACTAGATGTGGTGCGGAACCCACCTCTACTGCATGGATATGCAAAATTCACTGAAGAATTCGATAAGGGGTGCGGTCCTGTGTGACGCGCACAACCCATTGTAAAAACCGCACTTCTTTCGCACAAATCCTCTAAAATGAGCTGAAGTCACAGGTCTAACTAAAGACAGTGTGCGACGTGCACATCGTGACGTGCGAACTACATGTCACAAAATTTCCTTTGTTTTGAATGAGAACTGAAGTCCTTTTGGAAAAGATTTTTTTTTAAAATGATCAATTGCCTTGAATTTTTGGTGGTTCAAATTGAGATGAGCATCGTAGTTGAGTCTTTTGTTTATTATTTTTCTTAATTTTTAGTATAGAATAGTCCTTTGTGCCTTGATTGAGTCTAAAGCATAATTCATTCCTTGCCTTGTGAGTATCTTGCTTGAGGACAAGCAATAGTTCAAGTTTGGGGGTTTGATAAGTCGGTAATCTACCAACTTATTGAGCCTAAATCCATGAATTATTGCTATATTTTTGAATAGATTTAGAGGTTCTTATGGACTTTATTGATTTCTATGCAGGTACTTTTGATTAGTGATGAAAAAAATAAGGAAATGGACCCAAAAAGAGCTCAAAAGTAGTGAAGTGTGGAAGAATCATAAAAGATAGAGATTCTGGCCTGAGATGCAATGCTCATGCGACACGCACTAGATGTGGTGCGGAACGCACCTCTACTGCATGGATATGCAAAATTCACTGAAGAATTTGATAAGGGGTGCGGTCCTGTGCGACGCGCACAACGCATTGTAAAAACCGCACTTATTTCGCACAAATCCTCTAAAATGAGCTGAAGTCACAGGTCTAACTAAAGACAGTGTGCGACGTGCACATCGTGATGTGCAAACTACATGTCGCATCACATATCACCTGAAGGGCAATTTTTTCCTGAGTTTTAGTGATGTTTTGGGAAACTATACAGGCTAATTTATGCACAATTGTAAATAGAATTCTTCAGTCCTGAATATTTTGAAGAGCTTTTTACTTTCAGAACAAGTTTTCCTCTCTAAAGAGAAGAGAGTTTGAATCCATTCTCTTGGTTAACCATTTGTGTACTCAAATTGAGCTTAGAACTTGAAATTTAGCTTGAATAAAGAGGATTTTGACTTACCTTTTTGGTATATCTCTCTCCTTTGCTGTGAGTGGATGATTTCATTTGTCTAGGGATGTGTTGATAATGAGTGCTTGACAAATGGGTGTGGGTGTTGTTTATTCTTGCTTATAATTGTTTATTTGACATGGGTCTAGTAGTTTCACCAAGTTTTAATCTAAAAATTAGTGGTTGCAAACATTAATTTTCATTACTTGACTATGTTGTTGCTTGAAAGAGAAATTCATAGTTTCGGATGTGAGATTACTAGTGGGAACTTGGGACTCCATTCAGATTCGAGGCTAGAAATAGCTCATATCGATGGAATTACCCATTTAAGGGTCTAAGCTAGAGATAGTGTGACCTCTACAAGCTTGATCTTGGTTGTTTATTGCTTTGACCAATAATGTTCTAACCGGGATTATAAGATATGTGGTTGTTGATCGAGAGATAAACAACCACGCCCATGACCAAGGCTACCTATGTAAATAAGCAAGAATAAGTGTGAAAAGGCAAACACCCTATCCCACATTAAATCCCCATTGGATACATATCCCTAGTCTCCTACTCAATTTGATACACCCGTTTTACTTACTTGCTTTGTTTACTAATTGCGATTGTAGTGAAAGAATCACAATTCCCCCAACCTTTTACTTTCATGTTTTTAAGCATTTACTCTCTTTGTGAACTCATTTCGATACAATCTCCATATATCTAGCATCAAGTCTCTGTGGGTACAATGCCGACACTTGTTGGGTACTTATAAATATGTTTTGCTTGACGATCGCCGTGCCTCCAAGTTTGGGGAGTATGATTTGAGCGTTTATCATCGACCATTAATACCCTCAAGGTAGTCGGCTTAGGTTCTCCCAAGCCCAACTTCTTATAGATTGCTAGCGGCATCAAGTTGATGCTACCACCAAGATCATATAATGCTTTGTCAAAGTTAAACTTCTCGATGGTGCAAGGGACAGTAAAAGCACCTGGACCCTTCTTCTTTTGGACTAATGACCTCGACGAGATTGCACTACAGTGATGAAGGTTATCCTCTGGCTCAAAACTCACTTACCTCTTTTTGGAAATCAAGTCCTTCATGAACTTGGCGTATCTGGGCATTTTCTCAATAGCGTCCACCAGTGGGATGTTCACTGATAGCTTCTTGAGCTTGGACATGAGCTTATGAAACTTTCCATCTTCCACCTTTTTCTTGAACGCTGTGGAAATGGAGGAGGAGGCCTAGGTATTGTAGTTAGAAGTTTTTCAACTTCCTTGCCTTTTTCTTCAAGAACAGGCTCAGAATCTTTTTTCACAGTAGATTTTTCAGCACCTGCTTTTTGATTATCACACTTGATTGGCTTCCCAGACTTGGCCATAGTATCATTAGTTCCTAAATAATCATCTACCATCCCATTCTCATCTTCTGATCTCTCTTCTAGCGGTTGAACCAATGGGTATGGTTTGGGTAAGACTTTTCCACTCCTTGTAGAGATAGCCATACAACTTCCGTCATTCCTAGGATTTTGTATGGTATCACTAGGTAAGGTTCCATTCTTTCGCGGGTTTTGAGAGTTGTGGATAATTTCCCCATCTGGTGCTCCAACTGTTTAATGGATATAGAGTGTGAATCCACCAGCTGACTCAATGAAGATAGATCCCTCTTAATGTCCTTTACCCCTACGTCAGTAGACTCCACCTTCACTAACACTTTAGTTAACATGACTACCACACTGGAAGTCCCCGCACGGCTGCTATCTTTATCATGATTCCCAAGTGGTATCTGTCATCCTTGCTCTTCCAATCACCTTGCTCTCGATTCTTATAACTAGGCTTTTCATAGTAATTGTCCCGCTGGTAGTTCCAACCTTGGTTTCCTTGGCCATAAGCCTTGAAAACCCCCAAGTATTTAGCTTCTTCATCAGATTCTGCCTCCGTTGCTCTACTCTGTGAACCTATAACTTTTACCTTCTCAATTCCACCTGCCAACAAATGTTTCATTAGCAAGTCCATCTGTGTCTTCAAATGGGCTATGTCTAATCCCGCTTTTCCTCTTTTCTGCGCTGCTCAGCTGACATACCAACAACATAAGTACTAGTAGCTACCTCTGAATCTCGGGTATGCCAAGCTCTATTTGTTTTGGTGAGCCGGTCCGGAATAGTAGCGGCCTCAATAAAAGTGAGCCCCATGAATTCTCCATCAGCCGCATTATCAAGTGTCGGCTTGGTAGCTGAATTCAGTGATCTGTAGAATGTCTGCATCAAAATCTCATCTATCAACTGGTGGTTCGGGCATTGAGTCAACTTTTTCTTAAACCACAGCCAGGTTTCAATTAAGGCTTCATGCAGTTGCTGTCTGAAATTACTAATCTCATCCCTCGGCTGTATCGTTCTGGAGGGAGGAAAGAAACTTTCTAGGAAAACTCCTTTCAACTAACCCCAGATTGTTATAGAATCTAGAGTTAGCTCTGTCAACCATAGTTTTGACTTATCAGGCAGAGACAATGGAAACAACCTAAGCCTGATAGCTGTCTGACTCACTCCCGACAACTCAAAAGATTTGCGGATCCCCACAAAATTCATAAGGTGCCTGTTGGGGTCATCACCAGCCACTCCTCTAAACAGCCCTTTCAGATTTAACAGTTGGATAATCGTGTTGGTGATATTAAACTTAGTGCCAGCCACTAATGGGGGAAGAGCAATGGCACTCGTAGCACCAACTCCATCCAAGTCAAGATCTTTATCATCATCCAAGGCAAACTGCCTTGGCTGTTGTCGACCTCTACCTCTCTGTTGCGGCCTTTGATTGGTAGGGGAAACATTGCCGACATTTTATTCCGCAATATCATCACCCAATGCAACATCTACCTCAATACCATCAATGTTCAGGTGTTGTTGGGTTGCAGCAAGCCTTGCTGCCTCTTGTAGTGCATTCATATTTTTTCTTAGAGTCTTGCAAGCTCGGGGTCATAGGGTTATATTTGTTCACCCGAGCATTGGGTACTTGGCATGCACAAGTCTGTACCCTATAAAAATAAAAAACAACAAATAAAAGTAAATTAGGAAAATATGACTAAGAGTCACATAAACACACCAGACTTAATAAACAACCATATTCCTTGGCAACAACATCAAAATTTGATACGCCCAAATTACACCTCACTTAAGAAGCATAAGTGGGCGTTGTCAAATATAGAATCCAACCAAGGTTGGGGTCGATCCCACAAGGAATAAGGTGAGAATTAAGTCGATAGTAATTTAGATGACTATTAAACAATAGTTTCCGGAAAATAGGACGGGGGGGTTTCTAGTGATCAAACTTTGATTGCTTCTAGTTTATTTCAAATAGTGAACAACAAATTATGATGAGTAAAAATCAATATGAGAGGTGAATTAGGGACGTGTTCACCATGGCTTCGTAAACAACTTTGGGTTAGAGTTCAATCGGGTTCTTTTCATATGCATAACACGAAGTAGTTGAATTCATTCTTAGGTCTAAATGTTTCTTAACCAAAAAGATGATTTTCTTTTCAATTCTTTCAAACTTGAAAAGATACAATACAAAACTCAATACCCCAAGTAGATTAACCTCGCTAAAACGTCAACCATTAGACGGGAGTTAGTAGTCCCGAATCCTTGTTGTTAATATATTTTTCCCAATTTTAATTTCTTTGTTCAAGCAAATCAAACCTAGGATTGTTCTAATGTTTGAAACCACTAGAAAACGGTAAAAATGCAAGATTAACAACGTGATAAGCATACAAATCAAACCCAATATCACCCAAACTCTAGATTATTACTTTTGCCATGGCTCCCACAACCCTAGTTGTAGGAAGTTAGCTACTCATGCTTTGAGATGAAGAGAAGACAAATATATTCATAATAAGAGGAATATTCTTACAAATAGTATGAAAATCACTTCAATTTCGCCAAGAACAATAAGCCAAACAAATTCCCAAGAATAATGAATTGAAGAAGAAGAAACGTATGTATATTTTCTACGTTCAAACTCGTTCAAAAACAAAAGAGAAATATCGGATTTTGAATAATAGAGAATAACCCTAACACTGGGTATTTATAGTAGCCTAGGAAATAAAGTTTCAAAAATAGAATTCGGGAAGCCCGCTTCAACTTGACGATTTGCTTGGGGATTCGTCAGCCTTGTGATGACTCGTCATGTGAGTCATCACAAGAAACCAGTGAGATGGTGTTTCTGCTACTATTTGGTGGCTTAAATGGTGGTTCGTCACCCTTGTGATGACTCATCAAGTGAGTCATCACAAGTGACCAGTGCACTTTCACTTCTGCTTCTTCTTGACTGTTAGCCTGGTGGTTCATCACATGAGTGATGACTCGTCAGGTGAGTCGTCACCCTATTCCAGTAGCTCCTTCACCTTTCTCCAATGTGGTGGCTTGTGTGATGACTCCCCATGGCCTTGGAGACTCATCATAGGAGTCGTCACAAAGAACTAGTGAGCCATTTTCAACATCTCTTTCTCCTTTTTCCATTTTTATTATATTTCCTGAAAGTTAAACAAAAATACCATCAAAACAATAATGGTTGCTTGAAAACTTACGATTATTCTTAGTTAAAGGAGTCAAATATGCTGTAGAATACTGGCACATCATGTGCCACAAGTGAAAACCCGCGGCTCACAAATTAGCCACAGTGCTGGAGCAGTGGCCTATAGAATCTCTAGGATACCTGCGATTCACTTGTGTTTCACAAGTGAAGACTTGCGAGTTATAATTGCAAGCAGTGAAGACCTTCTTCCTAGCCTTACATTGCACTTGCGGTTTGCAAGGCAACACCCATATTTTGCAAGTGTAACAATAGTGCATAGCCAACCTTGCACAAAAATCAAATTGACACTTAACCTAATTTTTGACCAAAACCTTAGCCTAATGGGTACTCAGACTTCCCAGAAGGCTTAACTAATAATATTACTACCATGTTTAACATTTTATGAACAAAATCAACAATTTCCCTTAAGAAGGATGTAACCCCATCTATCATCAGGAACTATTAAGCCACAAGCTCAATTAATCAAAATCACTTACATGACACACATGAATCACTCACACTCAACCAAAGTGCTCACCGAACAATATATTCCATCAATCATAAGCATGAGCACATTTAGACCAAACCTCAAATGCAATAATGATTTCCTTTAAGAATGACGTCACCCAATCTATCATAGGGCTAAACCATGCATCACAATTGATAGGGTTACTCAGACTTCACCCCCAACTAATATTTCAGACCATGAATAAACACAAACAACATGCATTATGATATTGAACACAATCCACCATATTTAGCATCTAGCAGGAGAACAATAGACTCAAAATTGAACTTCACAATTTAAAAAACTAAGCACTATGGGGGTCCAAAAACTAAGCACAATCCCATTCTTACTTATTTTTCCTCATTTCCTTAGACAAAATTACAAAAGTGACACCCATTGTCACCTCGGCTTCCCTAGTATGCCAGGCACAATTGGTCTTCATCATCCTACCCAACAAAGCTTTGGCAAGTCCAAAAGTTTGGTCCACCAACAAACCACCTGTAATGACCCTTCCGGTCATTTCCACGTATAAGTTTTGAAGTCAAGCAAATCGACAAAAGATATCGTAAGATCTTTAACAAATTTTCTGAACTTTGGGTCAAATGTCTCAGGGCTTTTCTCTCAATATATAAAGAGTTAGAAGTCTCCCAAAATACCAAATCGAAGGTCTACGAGTCTAGTTTCCAACGCACAAAACCTCACGTCCAACTGATCTCGGAGTAAAATGTTATGACTGTTTTACCGCGGACTGTCTGGCAGAAAACGGGTTGCGAACTGGGTCGTGAACCGGGTCGGGTCAAACTCGATTTAAGCCTCGACTTCACATTTTAAAACGCCATTTCAGTTCCAAAACAGTAATAAAACATAAGGGAGGATCCCGAGAGAATTCTTGAGTATCAAAATCGTGCGTTAGCGAATTACGAGCCTAAACCTAAGAATTTTATTAGCATCGTGCGTGTATTTGAAAATATTTTATTTAAAAGTTGAATTTGGTAAAAACTATATTAGTATTGCCTTTTCAAAATATTTTAAAGGTTTATGGGAAATATTTTTGAAACGTTATAATTGTATATGTATTTATTTTATAAAGTTTTTATACATTGTATTATTTTAACGGAGATAGTAAACTTAATTACGTTGAAATTTATTAATATAATATAGTAAGTTTTGTTTGAAATAATTTTCTATGAATTATGGTATATTTAAAATATTATATTTATTTTACCACGAACTTATGCAATACCCGAGTATATAAATAACGGGACAAAAATATTATTTCATTGCCTTGCAATTGCCACCTCCACTCCACGTGTAGGTGGAGGGAGTGGCCAGCAAGCATTATCAGCGAATGGTGGCAGCATATAACATAATTCTTCATAGGTGGCATTAATGGGATTAATGATCACTTTATCCTTTCATTTGTTTGTTACTAATATATGGGTGGCCAATAATCCTTACTCATCACTTTCTATTGCAAAATGCAATTCTGGAGCTTTCTCATGTATGTGCTTGCAGATACGTATTCACGTTAGTAAGGAATACTTTTCCTAGTCAAGTTATTCAAGCCCGAGTTCAAGTTTGATTTCGTGTTGGGGATTTTTCGGAGAGGTTCAGGCTTGTCATCGGACGACAGGTAGGTTACGGTTTATTTTCCCTAGACTCCGCATATATAGAATAAAATTGTATTAATGGGCATCCTTGGGTTGGTTTATTAGGTTGGTACCACAGACCTCGACCGCGTTATTCATGTCCGCCTACTTTTGTTCCTCCGTTGCTTGTAGTATTTGTCGTTATATTTTATTTACCCTTGTGGTCCTGTGAGGCCTTGTTGACTCTGGAACATAGAAGGTGGGATTTTGGGAATGTCCGCGAGTCCCGGGCATAGAATTATCCTTCTAGGCTGGTTATGCTTGCTGAGTAGCTGTGGGCCTGTGCAGGGTCGATAGGTTGATTGTGAGCTATTGTGTGTGATCATACCATTTCCATGCATATAAAGAGGTTTTATCCATGTTTTACTGTGATTTTGGCTTCGGGCCTACTGACACTGTTTTCTAAACCTTGCATGGCCCGGGGGGCTCATTTTTGATGGAAATGATTTGGAAATGGTTGATTTGACTTGTGAGTATTCTTGGGTAAAAGAAAGTAAAATTATGTTTTAAAACACCAGCTTTACTACTACACTAGACTCGGCAGGGCCGGAGTGCTAGTTGAGTTTTCTTGCTACTTGAGATGATTTTTAGCCTCGGTCGGACCGAGCACCTGAGATGACTTTTTACTGTTTAGACCCGGTTATGCCCGGGCACCCTTGGAGGGGTTTTTTTTGAGACATTTTCCTACTACTTTAGTCCTGGACAGGGTCTGGGCATGCATATTCGAGACTGGGTCTCTATCTTGATACCGGACTTGCTTTCGGACGACATGTTTTGATACTGAGTTTTAGTATGGGGTCTGGAACCTCCATGGACCTTGCCATCGGGCCAGGGGCTACGGGCTGCGTGTGCCGGAGGAGGGGTATACGGTGGAGTAGAGGTATACGGGCAGTGTCCTTCCATGGAACCTACCTGCTGGGCCGGATCGGCGCCGGAGGAGGTACATACAGAGATACCATGGCACTTGAGATCTTCATGCATCATATCATTCATTGTTTGAGGCTCCACCCTTTTTTGCTGTTTGCTGATTGTACGCTCCGGTAGTATGGGATGCCGGAGGGTTTGTTTTCACCTGTTTGTGTTCCTCGTTATATGGGCGGCCGGGGGACTATAGGTAGACTTTTGCTTTTTACTTACAGAATTGTTCTCTATTATGGATAAGTATGAGATTGGTATGATTAGTTGAGTTTGATCCATGTCTCTGAGCATGCCTATTATTACTCTTTCTCTCTTCTTCTTACACTTGAGGTTACCGGTATACCGTCCATTTCGTAAACTTATTTTGTATACACTGTTGTTGCAAGGACCCCAGGTGTGTTATTTCTTACTTTCACCTGTGCCTATGGTGTGTATATTCTACTTACTAGCCTCATATGTGGTTCTGTTGATTTCCCTCTGGGCTAGTTCCTGTGTATCTTCCGTTGATTTTTGTGACTACTTGCTTCTATTCTGTCTATTACTACGCTTTTATCTTATATGTGCCCAGTCGGCCTATGATACCTACTGGGTACCTTATGCTTCGCATTTGGTGCTCACCTCTACCCCCTGCATCTTTGGGTGCAGATCCTAGCGTGGGCCATCGCCCTTAGAGCGTTGTGATTCGTGCTTGGAGATCTGTTGGAGACTACTTCAGGCTTAGGGTGAGCTCTTGGCGATCGGAGCTTAGCTTTAGTTTATCTTTTGCTTCATGTACTCTATTACCATTCAGAGACATCTGTATATATAGTTTTGGTTTATTTGCACTCCATGTATGTAGTTTGGCTCTGTACTATGATACCAGGTCTTGGGGTTTGGTTAGTTTCCGCATATGTAATATATTTATATCCCTGTCTGGGTTTGGTTTAGTTTCGGCATATGTATATATTTATATCCTTTTATCTGTTCTTTTCGTCTTGTTCCTTATTTGCTAGATAGTAGCCCATTACTAACTGTTCTGGCTACGGGGACTGTTCACCTACCGGGGGTTGTAGGTGCCATCATGACCGAGAAATTGGGTCGTGACAACTTGGTATCAGAGCTTTAGGTTCACCGGTGTCATCGGTATAGGAGCCAATGTCTAGTAGAGTCCTGCGGATCGGGGCGGAGACGTCCGTATTCAATCTTTGGGAGGCTACAGTGGCATTTTTGGAAATTCAACTCTTTCATTGCTTCTATGTCGTGCATACTACCCTTGAAGTTTCTGGAGATCTCATTTATTCTACTTCATTCTTCCGCAGATGGTTCGTATGAGATCATCGGCATCACGCGAAGATGAGCCTCCCACTCCAGTTAAGGGTCGAGGACGCCCTCGATCAGTGGCACCTGCTAGGGCTGCTAGAGTGGAGATAGAGCCCGAGAGACATGTGGTTCTGGGGGCAGCCCAGGCAGCGCCAGCTCCAGCGCCAGCTCCAGTGCCAGCTCCAGTGCCCACTTCTGTGCCAGCTTCAGCCGCAGCTCAGTCTCCAGATATTCGGGGGTTACTATTACAGCTTTTGGGTATGATTAGAGAGCGGCCTTCTGAGGTAGCGTAGACATCCGCTCAGGGGGCAGCCCTGGGTGCACAGAGCTTAGGAGAGCAGCCGGCTACTATGGCTCCCCGTGCGGAGGTCATTCTGGTCCCATCTGTTAGCCTTTTGCTCCTCGCCCAGCTATGATAGAGTCAGAGCAGAAGGCATTGGGTAGGTTTTTGAGGTTAGCACCTCCGAGATTTGCTGGTACTTCTGGACAGGATCCACATGACTTTATTACTACCTGTGAGGAGATGTTGCATCATCTGGGTTTGTTAGAGACTCATGGGTTTGGTTATACTACCTATTAGTTGGGGGGCCCAGCGAAGTTATGGTGGAGGGCCCAGGTTGCTTGTAGATCACCATCGTCACCTCCTTTGACCTGGTCTGAGTTTTATGAGGCCTTTATGGCCAAGTTCCTACCCCAGAGTGATCGGGAGCATCGCAGGGAGCAGTTCACTCACCTTGTGAAGGGATTTATGACTATCTCAGAGTATGAGACCCGCTTTCATCAGCTAGCACCGTTCGGAGCTATGATCATTCCTACCGAGGCTGATAGGATTCGCAGATTTGTATGGGGTTTGAGGACAGAGATCAGGCAGCCAGCTGAGATATTGATTGCCAGTGGTCGGTCGTTTCAGGCTATTGTAGATTATGCGCGCACTGTGGAGGACCTACAGCGACATGATCAGGGGTCCAGAGATAAGAGGCCTCGACATCAGGGTGTCTATAGTGGTTCCAGATATGGCGGTAGAGGTCCTGGCTAGTGGAGTCGGAGTTATCAGCCACAGCAGTACCAGGGTCAGTCCAGCCGACCAGTTCAGGCTTCCCTTCAGACTTTTGGTATTACCCAGTTCGAGCAGGGTCAGAGCAGCCATCAGGGCTATGGCGGCCAGTGTTCGAGGGGTATAGTTTCTAGGGCATCAGGTCGCGGTGGTCATACGGGATCTGCTGGTTCATCTTGACTGAGAAGGCCGTCAGGGGCTTGTTTTACTTGTGGTGCGATTGGTCATTTTGCTAGAGATTGCCCTCAGCAGGGTACAGTTCAGTTGGCCGAGCCTTTACGAGTAGTTCAGCCACCAGCTAGAGGGGGTGGTCGTCAGAGTAGAGGTAGTGCTCCGCGTGGCAGAGCAAATGGTAGGGATGGCGGTCGGGAAGGTGGAGGTCGTCGTCAGTTTTACGCGGTCCCTAGGAGACCAGAGGCAGAGGCCTCAGATGCTGTGATTACAGGTACGATTTCTGTGTGCCATCAGTCTGCTATGGCTTTATTTGATCCTGGATCCACTTGTTCATATGTATCTGCCTACTTTGTGCCTTGTTTGGGGTTGGCTAGTGAGCCATTATCTGTTCCTGTTTTTGTTTTGGACCCCAGTAGGAGATTCTTTAGTAGTGGATCGGATTGTGAGATCCTGTATGTTATCTATTGGTGATTCAGAGACTTGGGGTGACTTGATGATTCTTGATATGCTAGATTTTGATGTGATACTAGGCATGGACTGGTTATCCCCTCACCGTATGGTTTTGGATTGTTATGCCAAGACCATTACCATAGCTGTGCCCGGTTTATCCCCGGTTGTGTGGCAGGGTTCTGTTAGCCATGCACCATCTGGGATCATCTCTTGTCTTCGAGCTAGGAAGTTGATTGCCCGTGGGTGTTTAGATTATCTAGCATATGTCTGAGATATTAGCGCTGACCCCACTTCTCCTGAGTCTGTTCCTGTGGTTAGAGACTTCCTCGATGTGTTTCCTACCGACCTGCCAGGCCTTCCACCTGAGAGAGATATTGATTTTGCTAATGAGCTAGAGTCGGGCACTAGGCCCATTTCTCTTTCTCCTTACCGTATGGCTCCTGCTGAGTTGAGGGAGCTTAAGGAGCAGCTCCAGGATCTGTTAGCTAAGGGGTTTATTAGACCTAGTGTGTCACCGTGGGGTGGCTCCTCTTCTCTTCTTGAAGAAGAAGAAGGCTCGCATGCGCATGTGTATTGATTATCGGCCAGCACTGAATAGTGGTACAGTGAAGAATACGTATCAGATGCCCGGAGGATTTGAAAGATTGATTTTGAGGTCTGCTTACCATCAGTTGGAGATTATGGGCGGAGGACATCCCTAAGACAACATTCAGGACACGTTATGGCCATTATGAGTTCCTAGTGATGTCTTTTGGGTTGACTAATGCCCCCGCAGCCTTTATGAACTTGATACACAGGGTTCTTGGCCCGTATTTGGACTCGTTTGTGATAGTTTTTATAGAAGACATCTTGGTATACTCGCGTAGTAGAGATGAGCATGAGCAGCACTTGAGGGTTATACTCTAGACTTTGAGAGATCATCGGCTTTATGCCAAGTTCTCAAAGTGTGAGTTTTGGCTTGAGTCAGTTGCATTCCTAGGGCACGTGGTGTCTAAGGATGGGATTAGGGTTGATCCGGGAAAGATTTTAGCAGTTTGTGAGTGGCCTAGACCTACTACTATTACTGAGGTTCGCAGCTTTATTGGGTTAGAAGGTTACTACAGACGGTTCGTTGAGGGATTTTCTTCCATAGCAGCACCCTTGACTATGCTGACTAGGAAGGATATCCCATTTTAGTGGTCGGATCAGTGTGAGGATAGCTTCCAGAGGCTTAAGGCCTTATTGACTTCAGCTCCAGAGTTGACTTTGCCGGTTGAGGGTCAGAGCTTCTCCGTGTATTGTGATGCTTCCGGGGTTGTTTTGGTTGTGTGTTGATGCAGCAGGGTCATGTAATAGCATATGCGTCGAGGCAGCTAAAGGTTCACGAGCGCAACTACCCCACTCATGACTTAGAGTTGGCGGCGGTAGTTTTCGCGCTCAAGATCTGGAGGCATTACTTATATGGAGTTCACTGTGATATCTTCACCGATCACTGTAGTCTTTAGTATATCACGAGTCAGCGGGAGTTGAACTCGAGACAGAAGAGATGGGCGAGTTACTGAAGGACTATGACTTTACTATTCTGTATCATCCGGGCAGGCAACGTGGTAAGCGGATGCCTTGAGCGGAAGGCAGTGAGTATGGGTAGCCTAGATTTTCTTTCAATTTTAGAGCGACCATTGGCCTTGGACATCCAGTCCTTGGCTAACCGTTTTGGTGGAGGCTTGACTTGCGGATCCTAGCAGAGTTCTTGCCATATTGAGGTTCGTTCTACTGGTTTATCTGATTAAGAGCCGTAGTTGAGGATAGCATTGTGTGACCTCGTGATCGGGTGTTCAGGTGAGACCAGTCGCGGCTACTCTAGATTCAGATGGGGTTCTTGAGGTTTGTAGTCGCCCGTTTGTGTTCCGAGGATTAGTGATTTGATTCAGTTGATACTTCACGAGGCACATTGTACTAGATACTCCATTCACCCTGGCACAACAAAGATGTATTGAGACTTAAGCAGCTTTACTGGTGGAGTGGTATGAAGCGGGATATAGCAGAGTTTGTATCTCGGTGCTTGAACTGTCAGCAGGTTAAGTTCGAGCACATGAGACCTGGTGGTTTGATGCAGCGACTTCCCATTCCTGAGTGGAAGTGGGAAGGGATTACTATGGACTTCGTGGTTGGTTTGCCTCGTACTTCTCATGGGTTTGATTCCATATGGGTGATTGTTGATAGGCTGACTAAGTCAGCACATTTCTTGCCAGTTCAGACTTCTAATGGCCCAGAGAGGTTAGCTCAGATCTACCTTCGTGAGATTGTTCGATTGCACGGGGTCCCAGCTTCTATTATTTCAGACCGCGGCGCTCAGTTCACATCTCAGTTCTGGAGGGCTATTCAGCGAGATTTGGGTACAGAGGTTCATCTTAGTACCGCCTTCCACCCTCAGACAGATGGCCAGTCCGAGAGGACCATTCAGATTTTGGAGGAAATCCTTCGAGCTTGTGTCCTTGACTTTGGAGTAAAATAATAATTTTATTATATCACCTTTTGAATCTAATAAATTTAATATTTTAAAAAATAATTATAGTTAATAGTAAGAATAAATTAGGAAAGCGATAAGTTATCTTTTGATTTTCTAAATTGAATAAATAAAATTGAACACCATCTAATTTTAATATAGTGGACAGGTAAAAATGAACGGAGAAAATATACGTATTTGTTCATTTTGTTTATGTTTGTCCATTTATAGTGAAAGATATTAATCCCTAGTTTCATTTTACTTGGTTTTATATTAAAAAATAATTTTCTTTTTATTTATTCATTTTATTAAATCAATATAATCTTTTTTATCACTATCTTTATCATAAAATAACAATATTAAATACTAATAATCAAATTTAAATTTTTAAAACACAATTATAAGTAAAATAAACCCCTAATAAGTACTTTTATAAGAAGAGTATCAAGTCAATATGAGTCAAATAAAATAAAATAAAATAAATGATGTAATTAAATACTCTTTCCGTCTCAAATTACTTGTCGTGATTCTTAAAAATTATTATCTCAAATTATTTATAATTGTAAGAGTTCAAAATAAAATTAATTATTTTTTTTTATCATTTTACCGTAAGAGTAATTGTTTTAAAGATTACAAATACCACAATAAAGTAAATATTTAATGAAAAAAAATTATATCTTAAATGTAAATAAGAATAAAATAATTAAAAAATTAATTAATATATATAAAAATATGATAAATAATTTGAGAGGGTAGATTATTTGTGAAGTGGAGACCAAATAAAGGTGGAGCAGGAGAGCACGTAATCTTTTGTTGTCATCATGAAAAAGATGCAAAGGTTTATCCGTACACAGACAACACGCAGTTAAGGAATGGGTTCAAGAGGTACCAAAACTGGGAAACCGCACATGAAACAGAAAGCGTCCTTCTCACTTGTCCAGATCTGGCTACCTCACACGTGTGACTAAGTAGGTCCCACTTCATCTTAAAAGCCTACGACAAAAGTTCAAAAAGAATTAAAGAAAGAAAATGATAGGCCCTTCACGTTCCCAACTGACTCATCTCGAAAATCATCAAAACTTATGTCCCACTCGTTCTTTTTAATTGTCATAATAAAATGACTTTTGTCCCAAAAAAAACGTTTAAATAACTACTCCCTCCGTTCTTTTTTAATTATCATGTTAAGTCTTTGCACAATCATTAAAAAAAATTAATTAAAAATACATTTAACTCATATACTCCTTATTAGTCTTTGTCTATTTATGTATCTCTTAGTTCTAGAATAATTAATACTAAAGATAAAGTTGGGAAAAAGTAATTAATTTTCTCCCTGATTCTTTAAATTGACAAATATTTTGAAATAATTATTTTTAGTATACATGACAACTAAAAAAGAACGTATAAAAGATTACATTACCCCTACCCTTCTTCCTCCTCCCCTTTTCTTATTGAATTGTTTAGGTTTTTTTCATTGTTCAAAATAAGTGAATTGTTCAAATATCAAGATAATTATTTTTTTTAAAAATCATTTTTGCCCTTCCTATAAAAAAAGAGTATTTTACGTTTTCTAGGTACTTACACTCTTTACAAAATCATAATTATGATTTTACATTTTCATACAGGTGAAATTTCCAAGAGACACTTTTTTACAAATTGTTTTATTAAGTATAATTATTATAATCAAATTCCAAGCAATGTTGAGTAATGACTAACTCCACTTTTGAGAATAGTGTGAGAATAATGAAAAGGGTAGTAATGAAAAGTAATGTTCAAAATATGTCCTAGAAGAGTTTTCTTAAGAGATGTGCATTATCTCAACAATTCAGTTAATATAAGACGGAGAGAGTACTATTTATGAGCAACAATAATTTTATTCAGATTTTGTTATATGAATTATCGATGACTTCATCATTTGTTATATATAAATTAATTATTAAAATTATAAATTTAAATATTGATATATGTTAACTTCTTTTTTCCTCCATATAAAGTACTTTGTATAGTCTAGAAAATAAATTAGAAGGGCAATTACTTTTTAAAAAAAATTGTTCATGGTATATAATAAATTATTATTTTTTATTTGATTATATTATATATAAAAAATATTTTAGATTTTATATATTGATACATTTTACGTTTATTATTTTTATTATGCACAGATTATGAATGATAAATTAATTGAGTGATCATCATATTTGTATTAATTAAAAAAGAGAATCGGATTGATTATTTTACTTTAAAAGAGTATGCCTAGTTTAAGTTTATATTAAAAGCATTGTCTTGAACAAGGTATTAAAATTGAGTGGTAATCATATTGTGACATTAGTTTATTGGTCTCAATTCAATTTTATTATGCTTAGAGTTATATAAATTGAATGCAATTCAATTTTGTAATTGAAGTCAAGTATTTGTGTGGAGTAATTGTTACATTCACAAATTGAGTCTCAATTCAATCTTATAATACTTTGATTTATATAAATTGAAGCAATTCAATTTTTTAATTGAAGTTAAATATTTGTGTTGACTAATTGTTACATCCACAAATTGAGTCACAATTCAATCTCATAATAATTGAAGCAATTCAATTTTTCAGTTGAAGTCAAATATTTGTACTGACTAATAGTTTCATCCACAAATTGAGTCTCAATTTAATCTTATAATACTTAGAGTTATATAAAATATAAATTAAAGCAATTCAATTTTTCAATTGAAGTCAAACATTTGTGTTGGCTAACTGTTACATCCACAAATTGAGTTTCAATTCAATCTTATAATACATAGAGTTATATAGATGGAAACATTCAATTTTCAAATTAAAATTAAACATCTGTGTTGACTGATTATTACATATACAAATTGAGTCTCAATTTAATCTTATACTATTTAAAGTTATAATACATAGCAATTTAATTTTAATTGAAGACAATATTTGTATTGACAAATTATTACATCCATAAATTGAATCTCAATTCAATTTTATAATACTTAGAGTCATATAAATTGAAGCAACTCAATTTTTTAATTGAAGTCAAACATTTGTTTGACTAATTATTACATGCATAAATTGAGTCTCAGTTCAATCTTATAGTACTTAGATCTGTTGTATAAATCGAATAAATCAAAGCTATTCAATTATTCGTTTGAAGTCAAACGTTTGTACTGACTGATGTTGCATAAATTGAATGAATCGAAGCAATTCAATTTTCAATTGAAGTTAAATATTTGTACTTACACATTGTTACATTCATAAATTGAGTCACAATTCAATCTTATAATAATTGGAATAATTTATTTTTTCAAAAGTCAAACATTTGTATTGACTAATTGTTAAATCCACAAATCGAGTCACAATTCAATCTCACAATATTTAGAGCAATTTAATTTTTCAATTGAAGTCAAAAATTTATGTTGACTAATTCTTACTTCCACAATTGATTCTTAGTTCAATCTTATAATACTTAGAGTTGTATAAATTGAAGCAATTCAATTTTTTATTTAAAGACAAATGTTTATATTGAGTCATTGTTACATCCATATCGAGTCACAGTTCAATCTCATAATATTCGGAGCAATTCAAATTTTCAGTTGAAATTAAACATTTGTATTGACTAATTGTTACATCCATAAATTAAGTCTCAAAATCTTATAATACTTAGAGTTATATAAATTAAAGCAATTAAAATTTTCAATTAAAGTCAACTATTTATACTGACTAATTATTATATCCACAAATTGAGTTTCAATTCAATCTTATAATACTTAGAGTTATATGAATTGAAATAATTTAATTTTCAAATTAAAGTCAAACGTTTATGTTGACTAATTGTTACATGCGCAAATTGAGTCTCAGTATAATCTTATAATACTTAAAGTTATAATAAATAACAATTTAATTTTTAACTAAAGTCAAACATTTGTGTTGACTAATTGTTACTTTCACAAATTGAGTCTTAATTCAATCTTAAATACTTAGAGTTGTATAAATTGAAGCAATTCATTCTTTCAATTGAAGACAAATATTTGTGTTGACTAATTATTACATGCATAAATTGAGTCTCTATTCAATCTTGTAATACTTAGATTTTATAATACTTAGAGTAATTAAATTTTTCAATTAAAGTCAAATGTTTGTATTGATTAATTGTTACATGCACAAGTTGAGTCTCAATTCAATCCTATAATACTTAGAGTTATATAAATTGAAGGATTTTAATTTTTTAATCAAAGTCAAACATTTATGTTGAGTTGCTGACTAATTGCTACAATCACAAATTGAGTTTCAATTCAATATTATTAATTTTAGAGCAATTCAATTTTCCAGTTGGAGCCAAATATATATATTGACTAATTGTTACATGTACAAATTGAGTCTCAATTCAATCTTATACTACTTAGAGTTATATAAAATTGAAGCAATTTAATATTTCAATTAAAATCAAACATTTGTGTAGACTAATTATTATATCCACAAATTGAGTCTCAATTCAATCTTATAATACTTAGAGTTATATAAATTAAAACAATTCAATTTTTCATTCAAGTCAAACATTTTTACCTATGTTCGATCCACAATTATCATATTTTTATAACTTCCTCAACTTTGTATATTTAGTTTACTATTTTTATGCATTTTACGTTATTTTAATATTTTTAATGTCACATTATTTATATAAATATGTACTGAATTATTAATTTTAAGGTTATTTTATATGTTCGAATTTTTACTAATATTTTAATATTCTTTTTTTAAAATCCTTTTGTTTTACTTTTTATATTTATTTTTAAATTTAATTATTTTCATGTGATATTATGTATATAAATATTTACTCAATTGCTAGTTTCAAGGTTATTTCATGTGTTGAGAATTTTTTTCTAATATTTTTTTTACATTTTTCCTTTATGTTATTTATTTATTGAATTTTTATAATTAATATTAAAATTATTTAAGAATGCTTAATGTAATGATGACTAAATCTTAGAGGAATAAGTGTAATAATGACTATGTTTGAAGGAAATTTTTTGGAGGAAAAATAAGTAATATTGGAGCCAATTTTTCATTAAGAACCCAGTAGACTTTTTACCCTAGTTGTGATAAGTTTGTGCCAAAATGGATTATGCCATTTAACACTAATCTTTTATTTTGTTAAAAAATAATCATGAAATCTTACTTTTGAAGGAATTTTGAAATATTTTTTATTTGAATTATATAAACTCATGTGTGTAAAATATTTTACAAATATTTATTTGTTTAAGTTGTTGTAAGTTTTTATCTCTATAAGAAAAATAAACACATTAATAATTTTAAATTATATTTTTAAAATATTTTGTGTGTATTTCTAAATTTAGTTGATCTAGTAATTATTTAAATTTATTTTTGGTTAAACTTTATTTATAATTTCTTTCTATTGAAAATTTAAAATAAAATCATCTTACTTCATTTTCGTATGTTTTTTTATAGAAAAAGTAAAGATATATTTTTTGATATAATCAATTTTCTATGTCTTTTCAAATTTTTGGATTCTATTACTCATTCTTTTATGTAGATTTTAGTGTGTTTTTTAAAAATAACTTGTAGTAAGAATTTAAAATAAATTTAATAAAAAAAAAAGAATAAAAAAATTGAATGAAACATTGAAAAGACAAATTACGCTTTACAATGTAACATGCACAAAAAAGTATCCTTTATTTTTACTAATTCCAATAAAGTTAAGTGAGAGAATTGAAATTCTAAAATTTTCGACAAGGGATATTATTGTCATTTGCAATAGAAGAATTATGCACAAAATTATCAAACTACCCTATTTTGAACATTTTGAACGCATTTTGTTTGGATGTTTAACATCACCCTAAAATTTACATCACATAAAAATAATATAATTTGATTAATATATTTTTTATTTTTTTTTATTTTTATTTATTTATATACTTTTAAATTCTAAAATAATTAATATTAAGAGAGTTAAAAAATATAATTAATTTCTTTTTAAATATTTTAAATTAGTAAGTATTTAAGAATAACTATATTTAGAATAAATGACAACTAAAAGGAAACGCATGAAGTAGTTTTTTCGTCTTAAATTCTCTTTCATATTTTCTAAAAATAGTTATTTTAAATTATTTATTAATTCAAAATTTTAAAATAATATTAATTCTTATTTATCTTTCACTCTTGTAGTTATTATTCTTGAAGATTTCAAACACCTCAACTATGGGGTATTATTATAATTGTCCAAATATCAATAAAAAGTAAAATAATTAAAACTTCCTCCTAATTAATACCCACTTTGTTTCATTTTATTTGATCTCTATTGATTTAGCACACCCTAAAACTTTAATTAGAAGAGTCTGTTTGGAAAGCCACCTGCTAATTGAAATTGGTGTAATTACTAGGGTAGTAATTACCAGCTTACTAATTACACAACCTAGTAATTATGATGACATGTTTATTTGCCACAATGTAATTTCAGTTTAATTACAAGTGTACTGTTTGGTTGTCAAGTGTAATCACATGGTTATAATAAATTTTTAATATAAAAGTTAATTATCAAAAATTAAAAATTAATATTTGGCAAATAAAGGTCTTTATAAATGATAGTAAATTATGTATTTAAGATATATATTGTCTTCAAGAATATAGTAATTAATAAATATATATTTTTAACTAATATTATAAAAAATAATTGATATATATTTTTTAAATTAATATATTTTAATTAAATTAATCATAAAAACTAAAATACATGATTTTTAAGAACATAATGGAAAACATGTTTAACAAAAAGATTAATATTATAAATATAATATCATAAAATTATCAAAACATTTGACAAAAGATAATCTATCAATTCTAACTGAAAAATGAATGGCTTGCAATGTGAAATATCAAGTTAATACTACTAAAATAAATAAATTGAAATCAAAAATATAATATAAGTTTAAAATTTAAAACAAAAAAGTTAACATAATACTCTTATGTCAAATTTCAACATAACGTACATAAATATAATTCAAAAGAAAATGAAAACGTAAGACTATAACCTTATTCAACAATGAATTCTGCTTTAATTTAAAAATTAGACTACTAACACAATTATGCTAAATGAAAAAACAATAAAGAAATATAAATAACTGCATGAAATTACAAGAAGTAAAGGTTGAGAAATATGAGTGAAAAGATATCTCCATATGTAGTATTTTGGACCTTTTTTTTGGGACAAAAATCTTTTCTATCGTCGCATTGGTTGCAACTTTGATCTTGACATGTTTTCAATCTGAACCATCGGCTCATTGAATCCATTGGATCATTGGATCGTTGAACCCATTGGATCGTTGGCTATATACCACTTGTTGGGTTTAAAATCGAGAGAGCGTCATACGAAAGCTATTAATTACAAACCTTGATAGCGATAAATTAGATGACAAAGAAAAAACTATAAAAAAATATATTATTCGATATGATTTGACCAATTGACCTATATATGAAAAATTAATATTAAAAAGCATAAAAACTACTGAGAGAAAATCTCTCCTAAACAAGAATCTTTAATGACTACATTGTGAATGCTATTGTGTTTTGGTATGAGAAGGAGGATCTTCAATTTATAGATGTACAAAACCTTTCCTTCAAAAAAGAGGTTAGCCCTTGCGGGTTAAAAATATTGGAGCCCTTTCAAGTTAAAAATGAGCTCTTTGCAGGGTTAAAAATATTTTTATTTTTAAAAATGTAGTAGCAGGATTGTTGAAAATATGATTGAAAAGATATATCCACATGTAGTATTCTGAACCTTTTTTTTGGGACAAAAATCTTTACTATAGTCGCATTGGTTGCAACTTTGATCTTGACATGTCTTCAATCTGAACCATCGGCTCATTGAACCCATTGGATCGTTGGATCGTTTGACCCATTGGATCGTTGGATCTATTGGATCGTTGGCTCTGATTCCACTTATTGGGTTCAAAATTGAGAGGGCGTTATTCGGAAGCTATTAACTATAAACCTTGATAACAATAAATCAGATGACAAAGAAAACTATAAAAAAATATATTATTCGATATGATTTGGCCAATTGACCTACATATGAAAAACTAATATTAAAAAACATAAAAATACTGAGAGAAAATCCCCCCCTAAACAAGACTGTTTAATGACTACATTGTGGATTCTATTGTGTTTTGATATGAGAAGGAGGATTTTCAATTTATAGAGGTACAAAACCTTTCCCCCAAGAAAGATGTTAGCCAAATATGAAAGATTTTATTTTTTATTTTAGAAAAAGTAAAACTAATTATGATAATACTTTGATTTCCTTCAAGAGAAAAAAAATAAAACTCAAATATGGTAAGAAAATAAGGACAAAAAACTCTAATATTTAGCATATTTTTTTTAAAAAATAATACTTAATATATATATATATATATTATATATATATATATTATAATATTTATATTAACTAATATATAATCAATCTTATATTTTTGAAAAATAATTTAAAAAATAAATAATTAATATTAAAAGTAAGAATAAAAATTTATTTTTAAAAATACTGAAAAAGTTAAAGTGACCAGAGGAAGTAGTAAGAAGTTAAAATAAGGAAAAAAACAAAATAGTGAAAAGAACAAAATAAAATAAAAAGAAAAAAACAGCACTATGGTCTACGGTTGAGGTGGAGGTAGGCTATTTGTGAGGAACAACGTGGCGGAGATCCAAAGTGTCAGTTACTGCATTGAAATTCACAGCCACGTAATCACGTTATCCTCGCAGTTTCACATACGTACCAGAAGGAAAAAATAAACCTGAATTTCCGGACAAGTCCCTACAAATTACTCCCTCCGTTTTTTTACTTATTCACTATACTAAAAATAAATGTCCAATAATTATAGTTATTTTCCTATTATATTTTTTAAGATAATTATATTTATTATATTCAAATGATAATATGATAAAATTACCTTTCTAGTTATAGTTTCTTAAGAAATGTGCAAAGTCAATAGTGAACAAGTAATGTTGAACGGAGGGAGTAGCTGACAAGAGGTCTGATTTCTTATTTTCAAAACGAGACATGTCATAAATGTCATATTAAGCATTTGGACCTGTAATTTTATCTTATGATTTGAGATTATAATTTTAAATTAGTATTTAAATATATGATTTGGAATTATAATTTAAAATCATAAGATGAAATTTTAAATTCTTAAAAAATTATGATTCAAAATTTCAAATTATGATTTCAATTTTTTTAAATACAAATGTGATCCATAAATTTATATTTTGTAAAAAAAAAAGACTTCTATTTTTTTTTTTTTTTAAAATAATTAATGTTCGACATGAAGAGATTGTTTGTATCATATGAATGAATTATTAAAGAATAACTAATTATTACTATTGTTTATTAGTGAATTTTTATAAAAATTATGTGTATTTGAATATTTGTAATTGCAGACATTTTCTTATAACAAAAATATAGAAATATGTTATTTATTAATGTGGTGTTTTAGGATATTTTGATATCTTTTATGGACTATGATTTGTTCATTTGATAAGATTGTGTAGGAATTTGAGAAAAAAATGATAGTTTTTACAATATGTAGGATTTTCATATTTATGAACAAAATATAACATAAAATATTCAAATTACATGTTCAAATAAATCTTTAATATCATATATTTAATTTTATATTATGATTTCATATCACATATCTAAACAAACCCTAAATAAAAATATCATATGTGAATAGTTTGATCTAAAAGTGTCTACGCTATTGATAGTTTAGCTTAAAAATGTCCCTATTGATAATAACAGGGTTTTTTTCAACCTAATAAAAATATCATTTTAAGCTTTTCTAGGAAATTTTTGTATTTCTTAATATTTTCTGAATGAAGTAAGATAATCATTTATTAAAGTTAAAATGAAAAAAAGGGTTGACAATGACTTTTCATCAATAATATTTTAATATTATCTTATAATTTAAAATAATGTAATAAATTTTCATGTTTTATGGGCTTATCGCATTATAATTGGTCTATCTTAACTTTCAACTATATATTAATAAATATTATCTTTCTTCAATTTGAAAAAATATTAAGAAATAAAAGTATTTTTTATTTTTTCTTAGATTTTTTTTATCGTTATCTAAATAAAAATTAATTATAGATTTTTACGATCTTATAAATATGACCTATATTATTAGTTAAGAAAGTAAATGCGATTATTCTATTTTAATTGATATAACGACATTAAGAAGAAATAAATTACTTTTTACATTTTGTTAGTTAAAGAGATTTTTAAAAAAATAAGAAAAGTTTTTTTTTAAAAAAAATATATATTTTTACTAAGAAAAAAAATTTGCTTAAAAAGAAAAAAAATATATTTATTTATAAAAGTCAGTTTTGATCCAATTAAGTAATAATAGGGGTACTTTTTTAATTAAATTATTAGCAAAAGACATGTTTGTTCAATTTTGCATTACTTTAGGATATTTTGACCGTTTTCTATTTTAAAAAATATAAAGAAAAATGATTTACAATTAAAATGATTTATGCTAAAAATATTACACATGGAATGAATATAAATATGAATTAGTGATAAACACATAATAAATAGAAAGAAATAACTTATGAGAATATTGATGGTGAAATCACAAACTATCTTGATATTTTTTTTAAAAAAATTGATTACTTCTTACACATAATAGACCAAGTTATTTTTCACTTTAAAATAATTTTTACCTAATGTATATATTTGCTTTGAGCATCTGATTTTAAGTTAAACACATTTATCTGAATAATTTAAATTTGTGTCAGGTAAACTTATAGAAAAAGTAAACGAGTATTATAGTCTGTTTGGCTTCTCAAAGAGGCAAGGTAAATCATTTTTCGGATGAAAACAAAAGCATGAATTGAAAAAATTAGAGGCGCTAAGAGCCAAGTTTCGCTACAACCCCGCCCTCCCACCCACCCATCCCACCAACACATTGCACTATACAACATTTAGAGCCTATTTGGCCTAGCCGTTCAAAAATTACTTATTTTAAGAAACACTTTTATAAAATAGCTTTCCAAAAAAGTGTTTTTGAAAAAAATAGTTTGTGTTTGGCTAATTCATTTAAAAAGTGCTTTTGATAAACAGATTGTGTTTGACTAATCTTTTTCTAAAAGTGCTTTTGAGAGACAAATTACGAAAAAAACATGTATTAATGGACTTTTACTATTAAGATTATTTTATCGAAAGAAATTATTTTAAATATCTATTATAAATTTTTTAATTATATTAATTGCTTGTTTGTGTTAATTGTATAAGAATAAGTGATTTTTTTAACACATACACTTTCACTTGTAAGATAATACAATATTTGTTAGTTGCATAGATAATATAATAATATATAATTTAAAATATTAAATAATATTGATGATTGTTATTTTTTTTGTTATTATCCTTATTTACAAAAGTAAAACTTTCACAATTACTAAAATTTATATGTAAAATAATATAAATAAACGAGAAAATTATTTTTTTGTTACCTTTTTTCTGAGTTTACTAGCATATTCAATGCTTACCTAATAGAAACGTAAAATAACATATATAAAATATAAAATGATAATATATAAAATATAAAATAAAATAAAAAAATTATGGTATAAGAATAAAAAAATAATTTTTTAAAATAAGACTTAGTCAAATTTATGAAATATGCTAATTATTTAACAAGGAATATACTTGTAAATATGTATAAATGATAGGGATATTTTTGTCTTGAAAAAAATAATTTTTTGCTTCTGCTTCTACTTTTTTTGAAAAGCAGAAATTTCCTGCTTCTTCCCAACAGCAAAAAAATTGCTTCAGCTTCTGTTTAAAAACACTTTTGGTAGTTAGCCAAACACCTTGCTTTGACAACAAAAAATACTTTTTTCTAAAAAAAAATACTTTTTTACCTATCCAACCGCTAGGCCAAACAGACTCTAAACCCACTAAATTGTCATTTGAATTAATTTGTGAAATGCGTTTTGTCTCATCTTGTTTAATCTATCCTCCTTTCAGTTAGAAATCAGGAGTTTCAAAAGTCCTTTTTTTTTAAAATCTCATATCAAATTAAATTACATCATATAAATAGAAATAAAAAAAGTATAAAATTATTAAAATTATTAATAAAAAATAATATATTATGTATATAATTATAAAAAAATATGTTTATAATTGTCGGTTCGATTATTTCTTCGATTTTTTGAACAAAATCAAAACTAAATCAAATATTATTGATTTTTTAAAATGTAAAATCAAATCAAACCAAATCAAACCGAAATAAAATTAATTTTATTTGAATTTTTTTTTTCACTCACCATACATGTTTTTCACTCACCAAACGAACACTAGAAAAAAAATTTCACTCACCAAACGAACATGAGAAAATAAGTAAGAAATTCACTTATTTTCCAAAAACACATTTTTCAAGAATTTCTTTTCCACCATACTGAGTACACCCTAAGGGTGTGTTTGGTATGGAAGAAAATGTATATTTTATAGAATAATAAGTGATTTTTTACTTATTTTCTTGTGTTCGATACACAAGTAAAAAGTATTATCCTAAAATCATTTATATAAATTTGAGACAAAACAATAAAAATAAATAGGAGTAAGATGACGGGTGTGAGAGAGGGGGTAGGGAGTGGGGGGGGGGGCAGGGGTTGGAGTTAGGGTTGGGTGTAAAAGAAAAATTAAGTTTTTCTTAAAAAAAAAAAAAAAGTGTGGTTGTGGGTGGGGGGGGGGGGGGGTGCGAGGTGGGGTGAAAAAGATTAAATCTTTCTAAAAAAATAATGGGGGGGGGGGGGGGGGTAGAATTAGAGGTTGGGATGGGTGGTTGTAAGAGTGAGAGGAGACAATACCATATGTTTTTCCTACTTATATTGGAAGTCATTTTCCTTATTTGCAAGTAGCTTGTTTTTTATTTTTCAAAGTTTTCAACCAAATCAACATGAAAAAATTACTCCCTCCGTCCCACTTTATATGACCTAATTGACTTGGCACGACATTAAGAAATAAAGTGTAACGACCGGGTCCGTCGTTACGGGTAGTCCAATCGTGCCAAGTTTTAGAGTTAGAAAACTCCGAGTTTGGGAGTTTGAAATTCTGGGCTAGGCTAGCCTCAGCCGATTTTGGAGCGAGGTAGAGTCTAGGGAAATCCAGGTAAGTATTGGTCTTTGTGTCTTATGTTGAGCTAGTTTTTCACGTAGCCAAGACATAAGGGAGTCCGGGGGACTTTTCGAAATTGAATTTAGGTAAGTAGAACTCCCGGAATCGCGTTTGACGTGAAGCGGTTATTTCGGGTCGTCGAGGAAAGCAAGTGTGTTGTAAAATATCCAAAACTGGGAGATTTTTGGACATTCTGTCCGTGACGGGGCGCAACCGTGTGCGATAGCGGCCACCGCTATAGCGGTGAAAATTACCGCTATAGCGGCGGTCAACGCCGCTTAAGACCGTCATAGCGGTAGTCATCCGCTATAGCGGGATCGCTATAGCAAAGTGGGGACCGCTATAGCAGTCCTACGGGATTTTAATGCAGAAAAAGCTCCCAAAACATTCAATTTTTCACAATTTCATTTTGGGAGAAGGGCTAGGCGATTCCAAGCGTTTTTCTTCCTTTTTCCGTCGAAATTCTTCCCTAAGGTAAGGTTTTTGTTCCCCAATCTTTGTATTACGTTTTCTATGCGGTAGAATTGCTAGGAGGGAATTTGGGGAAAGGTTGGCATAACCTAGGAATAGTGGAATTCGGGGAAGGAAGGGGGTTCCAGCATGTACGTTCTTGGGTGTTGATAAAAGTATGCTAAAATGATCATAGGTTGTTAAATTTCCTATTTTTATCCATAAAAATGATAGAACTAGGAGAATTAATGGTGGAAAAGCCCGGGAAAAGGGTAGGATGATCATGGGTGGCCTGGGTTTGGGGATTTGGTATAATCCGAGTAAAGTGCAGGCCTTGTGTTTTAATTGTATGTACTGTGTGTTGTTTTTAGACCAAGAACGAGAGAGAAATTTGAACACGGGAAAGCTCAGGTCGAATAAAGCTTGCATCATTCGAGGTAGGTGATAGCTTACGAATTCCAGTGAATGTTGTATATTTTGTACTCATATCGAAGTGATTGTATGAATTACATTGCTTAGGAAAGTTGTATAGAATGTCTAAGTTTCCTGCCTTACAGTCTGTGATTTGAACGGTATTTGCTTATTGGTTTACAAGTTGTTTGTTCATGCATTTGACTATGGATTATTGACCTTCGGTTGGCTCGAGTACCACGCCTGGTACGGGTATAAGAAATGGTTGGAACGGGTATGAAGCTTGGTACGGGTATAACACTTGGTTGGCATGGGTACCACGCCTGGTACGGGTTTACTTTTGTTGCATCATTGCATTGTTATTATGGTGTTGCATTGATTGATATTGGTCCCGTGAGTGGACCAGGTTGCTTATTAAAATGTGTTATTGGTTCGATGGTCCTTGAGAGGCCAGAGAAATTCTGATTAACTGTTGTGTTGGTCTTGGTTTAGGTCGGGTTGTTCATTGACATTTGTGTTGGTCTTGGTTTAGGCCGGGTTGATTCAAGGTACAGGTGTGTAGTCTAGAAGGGGATCCCAGGGTGGGTCCAGGCTAGACAAAAAGGTGTAGTTAATGGTATACGATTGTGGCTTAGAGTTAGGTGGTGGATTCATGCGGGAGCAGGCTGAGTAGAGACTGGTAGTCTAAGTGTGTCTGTGGTTATTTATGCATGTTTCCCATACCTTATACTTGATATTGTTGTACTGTTATTCATTATTTATTTGGAAACTGGCTAATGATCCTACCAGTACACAGTGGTGGTGTACCGATACTGCACTTGCTTGTCTTTTGGTGAGTATAGAAAATTTTTTGACGACTGAGACGTGACCTCACCTTTAGTGCCGACGACTTATGACTTGCAAGGGTAAGCTGCTTGATTCGAGCTACCTTGGGTTATCTTTAGAGTTTTAGTTCACTTGTTTCGGACTTAAAACTACTTCGTATTTTCTTTTGGAGTTGCATACCCATATTCTAGATGTTGGTATTGATGTTTGGTACAATGACTTTCAGTTCCTAGGTGGGATTTTCCGCAGGTTAATGACTATGCTATAGTTTTTGCTTACTTTGATTGCTAGTTTATTTTCTGTTATTGGTATTAGGCTGTTAGTCTAGGCAAAGGGTTGAACTCTATTGGTTCGCTCATTCATGGTTGAATGGGTGCCACTCACGATGAGTTGGGTTGTGACAAAGATGGTATCAGAGCCTAGGTTCGTTGATATCGTCGTATCAAACAGGTCTAGTAGAGTCTTGCGGAACGGTATGGAGACGTCCGTACTTTTCTTCGACATGCTTTGGGGCTTTAGAAAAAACTATCTCTTCCTTCTTTCCTTCATGCTATAACTCGATTTCAATTGGTATCTGGTGATACAAATTGGTATCTAACCTCATTCACTCTTCTATCCGTAGATGGTCACTGCAAGGAATAATGGAGCAAGGCCAGCGGTCCCAGCAGCGGGCCCGATAGTTCATTGCAGAGGTAGGGGAAGGGGAAGGGGACGAGCTGGAGCCGCACCCGCCAGGGGTGGAGCTCGGGCAGCTGCTGCACGCGAGGTAACCCCTCCCCCACCTCAGGAGTATGTGGTTGTGGACGTAAAAGAAGTGGTTGTGGAGGATGGAGGGGCTCAAGATGAGGCGGCATCGGTTGGGGGTGCAGGCCTTCCTAATATGACACCGGAAGCTTTTAAGCAGGCGTGGGATATTCTGAGTGGGTTGGTTGGTGCTGGAGCTATACCCACAGCTTATGCAAATCAGGCCTTGGATACTCAGCCAGCGGTTACTACAACACCAAGGATGGACGCAACTTCGGGCATAAATGATCTCCTCAGGCCAATGCTAGGCCCAGTGATGACAGGCAATGAGCATGAGATGCTGACTAAGTTCCTTAAGCTGAAACCTCCGATGTTTCAGGGTACAGACAAAGAGGATGCCTATGAGTTCATCCTGGATTGCCATGAGAGGTTGCACAAGTTGGGTATTGTACGTCAGCATGGGGTGGAGTTTGTCACTTTTCAGCTGCAGGGTGATGCCAACAAGTAGTGGAGGTCTTATATTGAGTGTCTGCCTTCTATTCTACCTCCACTGACTTGGGAGCAGTTCCACGCATTGTTTCTAGAAAAGTATGTTCCCCATACTTTGAGGGACCAGAAAAAGATGAGTTTCTGAACTTGGAGCAGGGTAGCATGTCGGTCTCAGCTTATGAGGCTAAGTTCCATGCGTTGTCTCATTTTGCTACACAGATGTTGGGTTCCGAGGAGGAACGGGTTCGGTTGTTTATCAAGGGTCTGAATACTGATCTGCAGGTATTGTCGGTGCATATGACTTCTTCAGGAAATGGCTTTAATGATGTGGTAGATTATGTGAAGAAGATTGAGGGAGTTAGGCAAGCGGGGCAGGATAAGGCTTTAGCCAAGAATCCCCGAAATGAGGGAAACTATGGCGGTTCATAATCCCGGGGCCAGCATCAGCAGGTTTATCTGGCCCGTCCTATTCAGTCAGCTCTGCCAACTACTACAGGTGGTCGTCAGGGAGCTCAGTCTTCAGCTCCTAGAGGCCAGGGAGCGTCCTATACATCAGCTAGCAGACCTACTCTTGACCGTGGTTGCTTCTATTGTGGTGAGTTGGGCCACTTTAAGAGGGAGTGTCCACATAGGCAGACAAGTAATCAGGGTCAGCACCAGACTAGAACAGTAGTTCCGGTAGGCAGAGGCGGTAATGCTAGGGGTCGTCCACAAGGTGGGCGAGGTAATTTTCAGGGAGGCCGGGGAGACCGAGGAAATGGCGGCGCAGGCAGGGGTAAGGCGCAGCCGGTCTGGAAAGTCGCTCAAATTGATGATCGGGCACATTGCTATGCTTTTACAGGGAGGACTGAGGCGGAAGCCTCATATGCGGTGATCACAGATACTATTCTTGTCTGTGATAAAATGGCTTCGGCATTATTTGACCCAGGTTCTACCTATTCTTATGTTTCTGTGAGTTTTGCTTTGGGGCTGGGTTTGACTTGTGATATCCTTGATTCCCCCATCTATGTTTCTACCCCAGTTGGAGAGTTTGTGATTGTGACTTATATATATCATGACTGTTCTGTTGTTTTTGTGGGGTTACATACTTGGGTAGACTTGGTAATTCTGGATATGGCTGATTTTGATATTATCTTGGGTATGACCTGGCTATCTCCTTATCATGCTGTGTTGAACTGTAACACCAAGACTGTGGCTCTAGAAATTCCGGGTAAGAATAGACTAGAGTGGGAAGGCGTGTACAAGCCTAAGCCAGTTAAGATAATATCATTTATCTGGGCTAGGAAGCTAGTGGGGAGGGGGTGTCTAGCCTTTTTGGCTCACCTCTGGGATGATAGTGTGGAGTCTCCTCTTATTGAGTCAGTTCCAGTGGTTTCTGAATTTTTAGAGGTGTTTCCAGCGGACTTGCCTGGTATGCCTCCGGACAGGGACATAAATTTTTGTATTGATTTGGAGCCAGACACTCGTCCCATTTCCATTCCTCCGTATCGTATGGCTCCGGCAGAGTTAAGGGAACTTAAGACACAGCTGCAGGAACTCCTAGATAAGGGATTTATACGTCCCAGTGCTTCGCCTTGGGGTGCTCCGGTCTTATTTGTAAAGAAAAAGGATGGTAGTATGCCGATGTGCATATATTATAGGCAGTTGAACAAGGTGACCATCCGAAATAAGTACCCTTTACCCCGTATAGATGATTTGTTTGGCCAGTTTCAGGGTGCATCAGTGTTCTCAAAAATCGACTTGAGGTCGGGGTACCATCAGTTAAGGATTAGGCTGGAGGACATTCCGAAGACTGCTTTTCGGACTCGGTATGGGCATTACGAGTTTCTAGTAATGTCGTTTGGTTTGACTAATGCGCCGGCAACATTCATGAGTTTGATGAATGGGGTGTTTAAGTCTTACTTGTATTCCTTCGTTATCGTGTTCATCGATGATATTTTGATCTACTCTAAGAGTAGGGAGGAGCATGTTAATCATCTTTGTATTGTGCTGGATATCTTGAGGCACCAAAAGCTTTATGCAAACTTCACTAAATGCGAGTTTTAGTTGACTTCTGTGGCATTCTTGGGGCATGTAGTGTCAGAAAAAGGGGTGATGGTGGATCCCCAGAAAATTGAGGCAGTCAAGAGTTGGGTCCGGCCTAGCTCTGTGATCGAGGTGAGGAGTTTTGTTGGGCTCGCGGGGTACTACCGGAGGTTTGTTAAGAATTTTGCTTCTATTGCTACTCACCTGACCAGGCTGACACAGAAGGAGGTACCGTTCGTGTGGTCCGACAAGTGTGAGGAGAGATTCCAAAAGCTCAAGACACTTTTGACCACAACCCCTATTTTGTTCTTGCCGGTTGAAGGTAAAAACTTTGTTGTTTACTGTGATGCTTCAGATTCTAGTTTGGGTGCTGTGTTGATGCATGATAGGAATGTGATAGCCTATGCATCCAAGCAGTTGAAGGTGCATGAGAGGAATTACCCGACTCATGATTTAGAGTTGGCAGCGGTGGTTTTTGCATTGAAAATCTAGAGACACTACCTTTATGGTGTCAAGTGTGAGGTATTCACAGATCATCGCAGTCTGCAACACGTTTTCACTCACAAGGATTTGAATCTGAGGTAGAGGAGGTGGATGGAGTTATTGAAGGATTATGATGTGACAATTCAGTACCATCCGGGTAAGGCTAATGTGGTGGCAGACGCATTGAGCCGAAAAACTGTTAGCATGGGTAGCTTGGCTTGTTTGGGGGCGTCCAAATGACCTTTGGATAAGGAGATTCGGGCTTTGGAGGCCAAGTTCATGCACTTGAGCATTTCAGATCAAGGTGGGTTGTTGGCCAGCATTGAGGTCAAGGCCACCTTCATAGAGGAAATAAAGGAAAAACAGTTTCAGGATCCGAAACTGGGTAAGTTGCGAGGTAAGGTAATATCCGGGGAGTCCAGAGACATCATGTTAGACTTTGGTGGAGTGTTGCATTTCAGGGAGAGGATTTGTGTTCCTCCGGTAGATGATATGATACAGAAAATCTTGGCAGAAGCTCATGGTTCGCGATACTCAATACCAAAATATACAAGAACTTGAGGCAACGTTACTGGTGGCTCGGGATGAAAAGGGACATAGTTGATTTTGTGTCCAAATGTCAGAACTGCCAGCAGGTAAAGTACGAACATCAAAGACCTGCAGGACTACTTCAAAGAATGCCAATTCCAGAGTGGAAGTGGGAAAGGATAGCCATGGATTTCGTGGTGGGTTTTCCCAAGACTTTGGGGAAGTATGACTCAATTTGGGTCATTGTTAACAGGCTGACCAAGTTCGCTCATTTCATTCCGGTCAGGGTAGATTACAAATTCGCAGCAATTGGCTAAGATCTATGTGAAGGAGATTGTGAGACTGCATGGGGTACCACTGTCCATCATTTCAGACAGGGGTACGCAGTTTACTTCTAAGTTCAGGGGCAAGTTACATGAAGAATTGGGTACACAACTTACCTTTAGCACAACCTTCCATCCTCAGACTGATGGTCAGTCGGAAAGGACGATCCAGGTATTGGAGGACATGATGAGAGCATGTGTGATGGACTTCGGGGGTCATTAGGACCAGTTTCTATCATTGTGCTAATTCTCGTACAACAACAGCTACCACTCCAGTATTGACATGACACCGTTCGAGGCCCTGTATGGGAGGAACTGCAGATCACCGGTTGGGTGGTTTGAGGAAGGCAATGTGAAGCCTCTGAGCGTAGACTTAGTGAAGGAAGTGCAGGAAAAGGTAAGGGGCATACAGACCAAGTTGTTGGCTGCTCAAAGTAGGAAGAAAGAGTATGCAGATCATAAGGTCCGGGACATGGACTTTCAGGTTGGTGAACATGTATTGTTAAAAGTATCACCAATGAAAGGGGTTATGCGGTTTGGTAAGAAGGGAAAGCTTAGCCCTCGGTTCATCGGTCCGTTTAAAGTTCTTGAAATTATGGGCCAGTGGCTTACAAGTTAGCACTGCCACCTAGTTTGTCAGGCGTCCATCCGGTATTCCATGTATCCATGCTTAAGCGATACCATAGGGATGGGGATTACATCATCAAGTGAGATGAGGTACTTTTCGATAAGGATCTTCGTTATGAGGAGGAACCAATTTTGATTCTTGCTCGAGATGTCCAGAGGTTGAGGACAAAGGTGATTGATATGGTGAAGGTTCAGTGGAAGCATCGTCCGATTGAGGAAGCCACTTGGGAAACCGAGAAGGACATGCGGGACAAGTACCCTCAACTGTTTGAGGATTCAGGTACTACACTTCCTTTCTTTTATTTCTGTAATTTCGGGTTTAATCGTTTGGGGATGAACGATGGGTAAATTGGTATCTGTTGTAATGACCGAGTCCGTCGTTACAGGTAGTCCAATCGTGCCAAGTTTTAGAGTTATAAAACTCTGGGTTTGGGAGTTTGAAATTCTGGGCTAGGCTAGCCTCGACCGATTTTGGAGCGAGGTAGAGTCTAGGAAAATTTGGGTAAGGATTGATCTTTGTGTCTTATGTTTAGCTAGTTTTTCACGTAGCCAATACATAAAGGAGTCCGAGAGACTTTTAGAAATCGAATTTGGATAAGTAGAACTCTCGGAATCTCGTTCGACGTGAATGGGTTATTTTGGCTTATCAGGAAAAGCAAGTGTGTTGTAAAATGGCCAAAACTGGGAGATTTCTGGACATTTTGTCCGTGACGGGAGCAACCGTGAGCGATAGAGGTGGAAATTACCGCTATAACGGCGGTCAAGGGCGGTCAACGCCGCTTAAGATCGCTGTATCGGTAGTCATCCGCTATAGCGGAGCGGGGACCGCTATAGCGGTCCAACGGGATTTTAATGCAAAAACAGCTCCCAAAACATTCAGTTTTTCATAATTTCATTTTGGAAGAAGGGCTAGGCGATTCCAGGCGTTTTTTTCCCTTTTTCCGTCAAAATTCTTCCCTAAGGTAAGGTTTTCGTTCCCCAATATTTGTATTACGTTTTCTATGCGGTAGAATTGCTAGGAGGAAATTTGGGGAAAGGTTGGCATAACCTAGGAATGGTGGAATTCGGGGAAGGAAAGAGGTTCCAAGTATGTACGTTCTTGGGTATTGATAAAAGTATGCTAAAATGATCATAGGTTGTCAAATTCCCTTTTTTTTTCAGTAAAAATGATAGAACTAGGAGAATTAACGGGGGAAAAGCCTGGAAAAAAGGTGGGATGATCATGGATGGCCTGGGATTTGGGGATTTGGTATAATCCGGGTAATGTGCAGGCCTTATGTGTTAATTGTATGTACTGTGTGTTATTTTTAGACCAAGAACGAGAGAGAAATCCGAAACACAAAAGCTCGGGTCGAATAGAGCTTGGATCATTCGAGGTAGGTGATGGCTTACGAATTCCTGTGAATGTTGTATATTTTGTACTCATATCTAAGTGATTGTATAAATTACATTGCTTAAGAAAGTTGTATAGAATGTCTAAGTTTCCTGCCTTACAGTCTGTGATTTGAACGATATTTGCTTGTTGGTTTACAAGTTATTTGTTCATGCATTTGACTGTGGATTATTGACATTCGTTGGCTCGGGTACCACGCCTGGTACGGGTATAATAAATAGTTGGCACGGGTACCACGCCTGGTACGGGTATAACACTTGGTTGGCACGGGTACCACGCCTGGTACGAGTTTACTTTTGTTGCATCATTGCATTGTTATTATGGTGTTGCATTGATTGATATTGATTCCGTGAGTGGACTGGATTGCTTATTAAAATGTGTTATTGGTTCGATGGTCCTTGAGAGGCCAGAGAAATTCTGGTTAACTGTTGTGTTGGTCTTGATTTAGGCCGAGTTGTTCATTGACATTTGTGTTGGTCTTGGTTTAGGCCGGATTGATTCAAGGTACAGGTGAGATCCCAGGGTGGGTCCAGGCTAGACGAAAAGGTGTAGTTAATGGTATACGATTGTGGCTTAGAGTTAGGTGGTGAATTCATGCGGGAGCATGCTGAGTAGAGACTGGTAGTCTAAGTGTGTCTGCGGCTATTTATGCATGTTTCCCATACCTTATACTTGATATTGTTGTACTGTTATACATTGTTTATTTGGAAACTGGCTGATGATCCTATCAGTACACAGTGGTGGTGTACTGATACTGCACTTGCTTGTCTTTTGGTGAGTACAGAAAATCTTCCGGTGACTGAGACGCGATGTCACCTTTAGTGCCGACGGCTTCTGACTTGCAAGGGTGAGCTGCTTGATTCGAGCTACCTTGGGTTATCTTTAGAGTTTCAGTCCACTTGTTTCGGACTTAAAACTACTTCGTACTTTCTTTTGGGGTTGCATCCCCTTATTCTAGATATTGGTATCGATGTTTGGTACAACGACTTTCAGTTCCTAGGTGGAATTTTCCGCAGGTTAATGGTTACGCTATAGTTTTTGCTTACTTTGATTGTTAGTTTATTTTTTGTTATTGGTTTTAGGCTGTTAGTCTAGACAAATGGTTGAACTCTATTGGTTCGCTCATCCGGAGGTTGGGTGGGTGCCATTCACGACGGGTTGGGTCGTGACAGAAAGGAAGATTTTTAAAATTTGTAGTCTAAAATAAGTCTTAGATATTTTTGTGGCTATAAATCATTCATTTAGGGTAAAATAGGCATTTTAAAGTTAAATTATTACTAAATGTAGAAATGTGTTATTCTTTTTTAGACTGATTAAAAAAAAAAATGAGTCATATAAATTAGGACAGAGAAAATAAAAAAACATCTTCCGAAAAATATTTCCTTCCATACCAAACACACCCTAAAGGTATAAATTTAGTCGGAATGTCAGATCAGTAATTTTAGCTTTAACATTATGTACATGTCAGAAATATATTAAAATATATACACTACAGAATTTTGAATCCACGGCAGATAATCAGTTAATTTTAGTGACAGGTGAACTTAATTTTTACTTGTTGAAAGTGTGGAAAAAAGAAATTACGTAGATGTAGTTGTTCATTGGACACAAGTGCGTGGATGTAGGGAAGTGATGGGTAGAAATAGAACGCAGAATGCGCTCGATGCACAAAAGTGGATCTATTCAATTATCACACCATCTGGATGATTCTTTAATTATACTACCTTTTTTCCCATATCTGAATTACTTATTATACTTTAAATAAATAGCGAGTTACTCCTTCCATCTATTTTTACTTGTTCATTATATTAAAAATAAATATTTATCAATATTTATTTAATTTATAAAATTAAGAGATAATTTACACTTAGTTTCTAATTTATCTTTATTATTAATTATAGTCATTTTCTTATTATATTTTTTAAAATATTATATTTATTATATTTAAAAGGAGAGAAGATAAAATTATCTTTTTATTTATAATTTCTTAATAATTATATAAATTAATAGTGAACAAGTAAAAATAAACGGGGAAAAGAAATTAATTATACAGTTGAGTGATGAATGGTTGTTGCAAATGTAGACAACCCCTTTTAGTTTTACTAATATCAAAGCATTTCGTATCGGTATTCTCGTTCTTTCTATGACTTTTTCTCTCTCTAGATTTCTTTGACTCCCTCCTTCTCTCTCTATATCCAAATCCAAAAACCAAAGTCTTTAAATAAAGGCCAATTCCCCTTCTTGCCTCTCTAGTCGCCCAACTCCATTTGCATGCTCTCTCTACCCTTTTCCTTTCTCTAATCAGCCAAGGAATTAAAACAATCCAAACACAAGGTAAAGAATCAGAAATTATATATAGAGATTTTCCATGGCAGTAGAAGCAAGACATTTCAATCTTTTAAATCAACAAGAGATCATCTCAAATTATCTTTTAAATCAACAAGAGATCATCTCAAATAGGTATGTATTTCTGGTGATTTCTTCTCTCTCTCTCTGTGGGTTGATTTTTTTTTGCTGACATGGGTTTATTGGAAATTGCAGAGATTTGGTAAATTCAAATCTGGGGAGTGGATTTGTATACAATAGCGAGATGGGTTCAAGGTTGCCAATGCCGGAGAAGTTTTTGCCGATTCATCAAACTCTGGTTCAGCCCAAGACATCGGTGAACACTGATAGTGGCCTTACCTTCAACCTGCCCTCAAATGATGTCGCTCCAAGGAAACGTTCAAGAGATTCATTCAATCATCACTTCATTCCCTGTAATACTTCTCTCTCCACCCTTCAGAAACCTTGCAGCGGACTCTCACATATTCCATCCTTTGTCGGTGATGATGTTTTGCCACTGGTTCAACAGTATCAGTTGGATATCAACTCCATCATTTCTCATCATGTAAACCTTCTATATACCAATTGTCTCTGTTTTTTTCCTTTAAAATCACAATTTTATTAGACGAGAATCTTTTTTTTTTTTAAAAAACTGATCGATGTGGGGTTCTTCAATTACAGACGAAGAAAATAAGATATGAATTAGAAGAGCAACAGAAACAGCAAGCGAAAATGCTGGTGGCTGCGATTGGTGAAAGGGTGATGAAGAAAATGAATGAGAAAGATGAACATATACAGAGAATAGGGAAGATGAATTTGGTTCTACAAGAAAGAATGAAGAGTCTTTATGTAGAAAATCAACTATGGAGGGACTTAGCACAGACGAACGAGGCGACGGCCAATTCATTGCGTAGCAACTTGGAACAGGTCCTGGCGCACGTTAGCGATGAGCGCCTCTCAGCCGGAGCATTTGAGGAAGACGTCGAGTCGTGCTGCGGCGGCGGGGAAGAGGTGCTCACGTTAGCGGGAGATGCGCAGGACGGTAAAAGTAAAAGTAACAGAATGTGCAAGAGGTGTGGAGAGAGGGAATCCTGTGTGTTGCTGTTACCTTGCAGGCACTTGTGCCTATGCACAGTTTGTGGGTCCAGTTTACACCATGCCTGCCCTGTGTGTAATTCTAATATGAATGCCACTGTCCATGTTAACATGTCTTCTTGATCCATGAAAATGAGGAAATAGATCGAATTACAGTATTTTGTTGACTTAGCTTACTGTAAATTCCCGTTTGATACTAGTAAGTGAATTGTTCATTCTTTCTCTACATAATTCTTGCCTACTCCCTTCGTTTCACAATAATTTTTGTTTTCATTTCAAAATAACTGGTATTTCACATAATTTAAAGAACATGAATTCTGTTTTTCCAATTTAAGCCTTATTAAAAAAAAGGGTGTTTTATAGTAATTAGAAATTACTAAAGATATATTTATTTTTCATTTATTAAGTGTAAATTGATAAAAATACATTTATTTTTAGGAGTAAATAATTTTTTTGAAGGACGTGTTCAAATAGAAAACACCACTTATTATGAAATTGAGGAAGTACCAATTTTAGAAATCATGCTCAATGAATTCTCTACTAAATTGATAGAATGCTTCACGCTTTGGCGGGCATAATCTGTATTTTAATTGGATTAGAAAAATTTGAATGTAAGAAATCAATAGAGTTATAATGAAGGTTAATGGCACGGCTTTTGTGACACAGCAAGCAGAACATGAGAAATGGATTATAGCTTTAGGGTCACTTTCTTTTTTTCCCCTTTCATACATGTTGGGCATTTTACTCAATCTCTCTGAATAAATTAGGATGCATGCCCAAGTTTTACAAAGAAACTTATTTTGAAATGGTTTGTATCTTATCTTTGGTAAATATGTGGTCCTCTTAAATTAGGTACACTGCCATGCCCTGAGAGGCTGAGACATTAATGAGTCTTTCTCGAAATGTCATGACTTTTCTTGTACATTTATGGTGACATAAAGAGTCGTTTTCTTTTTTCTTTTGGTGAGTTGGGTTAGATGGAATTGACTATTGAGAATTGGGAATTGAGAATTGGGATATTGCTGCATAAATGTTAGAGTGGTACTCATTTATTTAAATTGATTTTGCGGATGAGATGCTCAAAAGAGAAGGATGGTATTCCCTGTGTCTCAAATTATTGTCTTATTTTTCTTTTACAGGTTCATTAAGAAAAATTTATTTAAATATTTTTTTAATTATTTTGTTCTTATTTATATTTTATGATATAATTTTTTATTAAATATTTATTTTATTTATGGACCATCACTCCATAATTAAAGTATTTGTATTCTTCCAAAATAATTAATATTAAAAATAAATGAGAATAAAATAATTATTTTTATTCAGATTTCTAAAATAATAAATAAATTGATATAGCTATTTTAAAATACTACGGCAGATCATTTGAGGCGAAGAGAGCATTGAATTTAATAGGTTATTAATTATATCAGCACAGCAAAAGCTATGCAGAAGTCAGAACAATGTGGCCCCAAAGCCAAGCAATTCCCTTTCTTTGCAGGCAGGTATAGTGATTTTGAAAAGAGCTAGTAGTTGGAAAGTACTATTCATTTCTTGTTTTATAAATCATACATGCCTATGCTATTCCTTTTCTTTGATGTTAATTTGTGTTTGATATGTGATACTAAGTTATAATTTAAAATTGTGATCATGAATCAGTGTTTAGACATATGATTTGAAATTAAATTTTAAATTTTTTCGGAAAATATGATTTGAAATTTTAAATTTTAAATCATGATTTAATTTTTTAAAATGTAAAATTTAACGTTATCGAAAAAAGGAACCTACCACTTTAATTTTGCAAAAAAAGACTCATGTTCAAAGTGAAGAGATTGCTCATACTATGTAAAAAAATTATATTAAAAAATAACTAGTGAATCTTTATAAAATTATGTATATCTCAAAGTTTGTAACCACAAATATTTACTTATAAAAAGAACATAGAGATATGCGATTTATGGATGCGATGCCTTAGGATATTTCGATATTTTATTTATGAATTATGCTTTGTTCATTTGGTAAGATGGTGTAAGAATTGGAGAAATATTCATAGTTTTCACAACTTGTGAGATTTTCCTGTTTATGAAAAAAAAAAACTTACGAAATTCAAATTGTATGTCCAAACAAAACTTCAACTTCATATTAATTTGATTTCATATTATAATTTTAAATCATGATGTTATATCGCATATTCAGTCAAAATACACCCTTAGTGCGCTACACTGCCCATGGCACTGGGGGAGGGGGGGAGGGGAGTGTGCCGCGGTGGCCAGGGCGTTGGCCCCTGCAGAAACCAACTCTCTGAAGTTTGGTCTGTGATGCGGCACATTGGCCATAGCACTGGGCTATCAGGGTCGTTTGGTACAATATATTAGGATAAATAATACATATATTAAAGATGGTATTATTTAATACTTTATTTGGTAGGAATTTTATGGCTATGTATAACTAATACATGTATTAATTATACACATTATTTGATACTATAGAGTGTATAACTAATGCATTACATTCCATGGTATTAGTAATACATAGATTTTAATACAAGGGATAAATATGGACAAAGACAAGAATACCCTCAAGTTCTCTTTAAACCTTTTATATATTCTTTTTAAGTTGTTTATTTTCTTCGTTTTCATGCTTTATATTTATATTAGTATAGTACCCGCATGATGCGCAAAAAATAATTTTTAAAAAATTATCTTTAGAAAAATAATATTTAAGGGCATTTAATAAAATTTCAAATATAATCATGCCGTAAAAATTTCTCTTAGGTTTAAAATAATTACCGACAATAAATTTTTCTATTGCTGAAAATGTCTTCCTAATGCATAATAAGAAGACATGTGTTTCATCCTTTTGCTAACATGTAGCTAAATTTCATTCGAATAAGTCTAAAATAATTACTAGTTATGACTCCAAATTTTTTTCATGTATTCACGCACATTTTTTTAGCCTACTTGATCATCATTTACTATTAAAATTTTCAAATTTTAGAAAAAAAACTTAACCATTCAACCTACTTTAATCACCATAAAATGTATAAGCTTAGAAAACTATCGCTATAAGAAATAATCTAAAACAAATTAACCACAACTCAAAAAAGATTAATTTTTATTTGAAAACGCCAACAAAAATCTGGAGCTCAATAATAAAAATTTATGAATAACTTCTTTCCAATTTATCAACATGAAAATTTTCTCCAAATAATTTAAGTGTGAATATCAAAAAAAGAATCAGTTTTAAGAATGAATAATAAAGCTTTGTAAAAAAAATGTACACAAAGCTATAGAATATGAAAGGTATTTTTGTAAATAAATAATATATTCTTATAAATATAGTAATGCATGTTATTTTTAATACATCAAATCAAACACTGGATAAGAAATGAGCTCAACATAACTAATTTCAACATTACTAATCTCAACATTACTAATACACCCTATTCAGTATTATTCTTATACACTCTACCAAACGACCTCTCAGTGTTCTGCCCAGTGTGGCCCATTGATCCTTGTGACAGTCCAAATTTTTTGTCTCTGTCATGGAACTTGTTCCGATTGATTTCTTATCAATTCTAGAGTCAAATAACTTGATTCTTGAGTTCTAATATACGTACACGATGACTTAAAATATGTACCGAGGTGCGAGGTATTATTACATACATAAATCGTACAGAGGAAGTATTAATTATGTCTTGATATTTTAAAATAAAACTCTCTTCATTTTAATTTGTTTGTGTTACTTGCCTTTTTAGTTCATTTAGAAAAGAATATCTCTTTATTTTTTTGATAACTCTTTAATTCTAACTTTTTACATGATATGTTGATGACCAAAAAATTAAATATTAATTTGGTATATTCTACATATCGTTAGTTTAAGATCACTAGATTCAAAAAAATTCTTTACTTTCTAATACTCTGTGCCAAGTTAAAGAAAAATAAATTGAAACAAAGAAAAAACATATTTTAAATTAATTATTTTTAATAAATACAATAACTAAAATGGACACAGGAGGAAGTAAGCTGTCGTTTGGTAGAGTGCATTAGAAAAAATAATACATATATTAGCTTCGTGTATTATTAGTACCTTGTTTGATACACTTTTTCAACATATGTATAACTAATGATTGCATTGCTTGTACACTCTATTTGGTATTAAAGTGTGTATAACTAACACATGAAAATTTAGGGGTCGTTTGGTAGAGTGTATAAGAATAATACATAATATGGTGTATTAGTAATGCTTGTATTAGTTATGCTTGCATTAGTTATGCTGAGATTTCTCTTATACAGTGTTTGATTTAGTGTATTAAAAATAACATGCATTGCATAATTTCTAAAAAAAAAAAATATTTACAAAAATACCCTCCACAAATATGGTAGAAATGATGTGAAAAGTGTTTTGAGGGACAATTGTGTCTTTAGTCATTCTAATGCATGCATTAGAACCCATTGCATTACTAATACATGGAAATCCGTGGTATTAGTAATGCATAGCTCAATACACAATAGAGTGCATTAGTTATACATAGGTAGAATAACTATACCAAACAAGGTATTAGTAATACACAAAGCTAATGCATGCATTAGATTTTCTAATACACTCTACCAAACGACCCCTTATAATATTAGTAATGCAATGAATTCTTATGGATGTATTAGCATGGTAAAAAATACAGTTGTCCCTCAAAAAACTTTTCATATCCTTTCCATCATATTTGTGGAGGATATTCTTGTAAACAAATATTTTTTTTAGAAATTATGCAATACATATTATTTTTAATACACTAAAACAAATATCGCATATGAATTTTTTAACATAACTAATATTAAAATTATTATGTAATTATTATTGATATATTATATTTTACATTATTTTTATACACCCTACTAAACGATCCCGAGTGATTAATGCGATGAAAGAGATACTTGAGAGCAATGTCTATATTGAGGACCACTCACATGAATATGGAAATGAGGAAGAAAACCTTTCAGTTTACATGACAATGGGATTGATTGTGACTAATACATTGTGTATTAGAAAAGTTATTAATAGTGGTCATCGACAGATTCAATACAATGAGCCTTCAATGTGACCCTTTTGTTTCCTTGTTGGAATCTTCCATCATCAAGGCACAATCTTTTAGGTCTTGTAAAGACAAATACTTATTTGTCAGTGGAAAATTATTCACATTTCTACTCCATTACTAATATTAATACTAATACTAATATTAATACTAGTTGTCCCTTTTTTTTTTTATATATATAATTTTCTTTTGCTGAATTGGAGGGTTGTGGGGGAGGATATCTTGCCTAGCTAGTGATGGCTTTCACTAACAGCCCATCTTTTTTGATAGACATCTTCCAAGAATTTAACCTTATTATATATTCTTTGCTTATGATAATGTTGTCTTTCACTTTCCGGATTTCTTCAAGATTTTTCAATTGCAAAATCATCTCTTTCCATCTTCGTGGAAAATCAACCTTACTTTTATTTTATTATTATTAATATCTGAAAAGGACTTGTCTCATTCAAATTTTATGTGTTTTTAAATGGAAGAATCATTAAGTTCACTGATTGTCATAATCATTAACTTACTATTCCCTCCTTTCTTAATACCTTGTCACATTTTTGATTTGCAAAAATATTAACTAAAGGTAAACAGTGGCGGAGCCAGGATTTTCGTCAAGAGGGTTTAAAGTATAAAGAAGCAAACACAGAAAATTGCAGGATGAAAAACGTAGCGAGATGGGAAAGGAAAAGATTAACCTTAACCCACAAAATTTAACTTACCTTGTCATAGTATATTTAGCATTTCTTCCTACTTTTACCCTGCTACATCGAGCCTTCTTAAAATTTCTTATGTTTTTTTTTTAACTTTTTTTAAAAATCCGAGTTAGTGTCTATTCAATCATATGTTACTTTGGAAATCGCTAAAATTCTCTAAAAAAGTGTAAGAATTGAGTTACTAATATTATAATGCATTTTCAGAAGATAAATAAATGGCATGGCCCATTTTTTTAGTTCAATTTACTAGGTTCATCATTTGTAAAAAAGACAAATGATGAATAAATCGAATAGGTTTAGTTTAGTTTCCATCTCTCTAGAATAGAATTGAAAAAAATAGAAAAGATATACCATGAAATGAAAGAAAGAAAATTTAATTAAATAGATATTGTTAAAAGGATATTCACGACTTTTAAATTTAATTTACCTTATTTTAAGAAAATATTTTTTCTATCTCAATTTCAAATTTAATAAAAATTCGTCATTTTTAAAAAGAGTTTCTTCGAATTAATACAAGAAAAAAGAATTACGTAGAAACAAAATGAGTGATAGAAATAAAAAGAATAAAAGACAAAAGTAAAAGATATGTGCTTAACAAATTTGAACAAAGGCAAATTGAAATGGAAAAATAGCATAAAAGAGAAAAATAATAAAAATGAAAGAACAATAAAGATCCGAGCCCAAAAACTGAGCCCATTTCAAAGAAGCTTTGCTATGGCCTATGGACTTTCCAAAGCATAAAAAAAGATGAAAAAACTTTTTTTCATGGCTTGAACCCAAGATATGGGGGCAATAATGAACCCCCTTAACCACTGAGCTAGGTTTCTCATATGTTTTCAGGGGGTTCATTTTAATATATATACTCATAAAATCAGAATTTGACCTTACGTATATAATGTAATTTTTTGACGAAGAGAGTTCGGGTGAACCCCCTGGGCTCCACCTAGCTCCGCCCCTGAAGGTAGAGCCGTCAATATGGGTTAGACCCGTTGGGCTGGTCCGGTCTAACCTGTAATTTGATAGGGTTGAGCTAAAATTTTTGCAGCCCATTTAAGAACAGTTTTTTTTAGCCCAGCCCGGATAAGCCCCTGACCCGTAGAGTTTGAGCAATATGAGTTGGGTCGGTCCGTGAGCTATAAAAAAATAATTAAAAAATAAAAATAAAATAGAGTACTAAAAAGAACAAGATGAGTCCAAGCTCAAAGTCTACTTAAGCCATCACACATATTTAAATATTAATTATGTTTATAAAATATGTAAGGTTCGAACAATATCATGTAAAAAGTTATTTAGTTTCATAGATTATTATGATTATTTTTTTGTGAACTTGACTTAAATAACAAGTAGTAACATCATGTAATACCGTCTTGTAAATATTTATATTATTAATAATTTAAATTTAAAAAATTAGAAAAATAATATTATTTTAAAAAAAGGGGCTGGCCCATCGAGGCCGTGATGAGTTGAACTTGCTGTTTTCGAGCCCATCATTTTGATAGGCCAGCCCGGCCCGTCGCGTCAAATTTCAAAGCCCGCGGGGGCTAGCCCGTATTGACAGCTCTAACTAAAAGTGAAGCAAACTCTTTTCTATTTAGTACTTCTCTCTTATGCACTATAGTAATATCTCTCCATATTTATGACTAAAGATGAAACAAACTCAAAATATGACCCAAACAACAAAGACAATAAAACATTAAAAAGGATCAGGCCCAAAAGTGACTCGGCCCAAATCCTAAAGAATTTGTATGTATTAACTAGACTAAAATGACACCTCCATTTCTCAAGAAAGCTCCTGAAACTATTGTCGGAGGGATGTCAGCAACTCTATCGGTCTTTCTTGTTTCTAATGGATCTTCTCCGATCTTCTCCCCTTGTTGCTCATGTCTCTTGTCTCAGCCTTATACTCTCGATTTCTTGTTGTAAGTATCTGATGAAGCTCTTATTATGATGTTCATTTCGTGGGTTTCTCTCAGTTTCTTGTAACTCTGTTGTTCTTATTTTCTAGGCTTCACTTAGCTGAGTATTCTGATGGTCGACCTTATGCCTTAGTTCTATGGATCTAGCAAAAGTTGCCATCAAGCTCATCTGCAGGACTCCTCTATGTAAGTATCTTCTTTCAACTTCCTTTATTGTTTTAAAATCAGCCTTTTGATATGTCCTGAATATAGGGGCATATCTGACAGAGACGGACTCAGGATTTGAGCGCAACGGGTGCGCCTCTATTTTTTAATATTGTATTAATAGTGCCAAAGTTCGACGTATAGTTCTTCGAAAACTTAATGATTATGGTATCTTGTTAGCAAAATTTTAATATTAATGAATATCATTAATTTGGTTTAATATGACAAAAGTATGTTATTCATCGTACTTGAATTTGATGCGCTTTTATATTTTAAACAATAATATAAAGTTTTTGAAAAATAGGAAAAATGAGATTTTTTTACAAAATGGTTGCTACGAGAAAACGTTTGATTTAAGCCTATTTTAAACTTTAATCGCTAATCTTTTAATAAGAGGTAAAACTAAAATGGACATTATATAGTACAAGATAGGGAGAATATCTACCTTTTGAAGTTGGAGGGGAGCTTATTTTTAAAAAATAAAATTAAAAATGTTCAAGTAATGTCCACAATACATAAAAGATAAAAGACAACATGTAAAATAATTAACTACTAAATAGGAAGTTAGGAACTACCGTAGGATTTCAAAAAATACAGATTGAAGGGGTAAGAAGAAGAAAAGAAAGGAACGCTTTTGGATTCAAAATTATATTTTTAAAAAGAAAATGGCCACCAGTTGAGATTCGAACCCAGGTCATCACACATAAGAGACAAGTCGGGCCGACATACTGAACCATCTCGCCAACACAACTCACTTGTACTTGAGGGTGCACGATAAACATTTAAAGGTATCCTTAATATATATACAAATATACAAACTATATATCTCGAGTATTTCTCGAGGCTACCAGGTGCACGTGCACCCCCTACTCCCAATGTAGGTCCGCCTCTGATATCTGATATTTGATATTTTTTACTTGAGTTTTATATGTCCTTTTTTATATTTTATGCGTTTTTAATGTTAGAATATTATTTTATAGGTATTGAATGAGAAAATGGCCAAAAGGAGGAAAAGCTGAGAAATTGCCATAAAAGAGAAGTCCACGATCATAGATTAAGATACGACCCCTGGATCCCATTGTGAAAATATTCAGAAATGATGTAAAAACGGTGTTCAATAGAGGATCAACTAACGGAGAAAAGTACGGACTCTATATTTCATTCACGGTCCATATATTTGATGAAGATCTAGCTAGCAGGAAGACTTATGGAAGAATTCACAAATTGTGAATCAACATACGGCCCGTGATCTATTCTGGGGGTTCAGAAAACCTAAGGTAGAATTGATGGCAAAGTTAAAAGCAATCCATGGACCGTGGATAAATATATAGTCCATGGACAGGACCGTGGATGGTGTCGTCATGTAATTTGATTTAGTTAGAATTTCAAATTTTTGAATCATTATAAATACTTTTCATAGAGTTTTTTTAATAAAGAGTTATAAGAATTGAGTAGTTTATCCTTTTACAATATTTCTCTCTCTAGTTTTTGAACCTTTTGTGAAGAACGAGGAGTAAATATTTTTTTTTCATCTTTAATTCAAAGTAAGTGTTATGACTTTAATTTATTTATGTAAGTGTTATGACTTTAATTTATTTATTGTATTATTTTCTTTACATAATGAGTAGCTAAATCCTCTCCTGAGATTGTGAACCCAATGGGGATATAACATTCATATGTTTTCGTGTGTTGTATGATTTTTGAGAATTAGCGTATTAAACTATATGTTGTTTTGCTTGATTGGTTGGTGGTTACAAACATCAATCTATGCTATAATATCTTAGTTTTGCTTGAAAAATAGATTAAGATTTGATAGAAATAGTTTGCATGAACTCAAGATGTTAACCATTATTTAATAAATATTTTTGAGTAAAATATCAAAGCACACCTAAACTATCCCTTTTTTTTTGAGTTTCATACTTAAATTATTGAAAGTGTGAGTTTCATACCTAAACTATCACTCATTAGTTTGAGAAACGCACCTCAACTAATATGTGATAATGTGTGTACTACACTCTCTCTTTTATTTAAAAAAATCTTGCCACATGGCACTCTGCGAGAAATTCTTTTTCCACCTTGGCAAAGACTAAATTAATTATTAATATTAGGTTAAAAATTATTTATTCACCGTGTTGAGAAATGATGAAGAAAAAGGAGAGCGTTTAGAGTAAAATCAATTGATTTTTTTTTTTAAAAATAACGGACCAACTTTAAAAAAATGAAAATATGTCATATCATCAGAATATCTAATGACCAGACGCGCTAAATATAATTGTATACAAACACTGGTCCAGTCAGCATTGAGGTGTATTTCTCAAACTAATAAGTGATAGTTTAGGTATGAAACTCACACTTTCAATAGTTTAGGTATGAAACTCAAAAACAGAGGATAGTTTAGGTGTGTTTTGATACTTCACTCAATATTTTTAAAAATAAATTGAATTTACATGGCATAATCAGTCATTCTTATCTTAATAACTCATATGGATTTAGAAAAATCATATTGAGATAAATCGTTCAACTCTTGAGAAAGATTGAGTGATAGTGTAGGAACTGAGTGTATATCTAGAAATTCGATTATCTATAATTGTATGAAAATCGAGAATGGTGCATTCCATTATGTGAACATAACCTTAGTTCTTTAATTATATAGTTAGATTCAAAAGTTATTTTTGCAATCTTAATCTTTAGATAAAAATAAAATCTTTTCTAATTTCATGGAATAAACATCAAACTTTTTAATAATCAAGTATTCGTCCAATATGTAGTATTTCTCCCTACTTTATGTGAGATTCGACTTCAACCTTATTTGATTTACTATGTTTGCATACAACTGTGTTACATCATCTTAAGGTATAATTTTGAGCGTATAAAATTTTGACGTTGTTGTTGGAGATTGCTAAGTGTTTTTGAAGAGTATGCTGACATAAAGAAAAGTTGTGCAAGAAGAAGAGGTAAAGGTCTCTCACCGGGTTTAGTTTGATCATTGCAACAGAAGATTTCACGAAAAAGGAAGATAAACATAAATCTAATCTTGCACCATTGACTATCATGATTTTGCTAGAGTTTTGTATGACAATGGAGCTAGCATAAATCTAATGACATTGGCTATCTATAAGAAATTTGGGCTGAGAAAGCCAAGGCCTACCAGCATGAGACTGCAAATGGTTGATAAAACAGTGAAGACAACCACTGGGGTGGTTGATGATGTGATGATGAAGGTAGGAAAATTCTTTCTATTGGCTGACTTTGTCATCCTAGATTGTGCGATTGACAAAAAAATCTCTATAATTCTTGGAAGACCCTTTCAGGAAACACAGAGAGCTCTTATGGACTCAAAAAATAATGAAATAAAGTTTCAAGTCAAGTGCGAGTAAGTGATCATTAAAGTGGTTAAGAAATGCAACTACCAAAAGCCTACGCTGTAATCTTTGTGATTTATGTATTAAATGAAGCGAATGAAGCTCTAAGGCCTAGATCACTACTGCCAGAGGTAAGATGTGACTTTCTAAGTCAGTCTGATTAAGGATCTAGTGATTATCTCATCTTTGTTGACCGACACTGAGGTAAGAACGTTAGTGAAACTACTAAAGAAGTATGAGAATGTGATAGATGGAAACAAGGGTACAGACAAGCCCCATATGTTGGGCTGTCTCATTCAAGATATGAACCATTTATTTTGTGACTTGCAGCGTACCATGATATTAAATCAAACACTAATTGAAAAGCAACTCATACTTACCACTATAATCTGGTACCTGCATCATATTGCGACGTTAAATCAAGCGCTACTTGAAAGGCAACTCAAGTTTTTTGATTTTTAATATACTGATTTGTTTTATTTCTCTTGGTTTTTGATGTGTTATGGTGCAATACTTCTAGGAATGAGGAATACATTGTAGGGTTATAAGAGAAAGGATCTAAAAATTTCCCATAAAAAAGGTCTCAATACTTTTTCACGGTGCAAGGTACAGTCCATACATAAATTCTACGATCCATACATATATTCTATGGTCCAATGTACGATTGTAAATGGGCCAATCTAATGCAAGATTTAGGTAAGGAATTCATAGATCATAAACAGATTTCACGATCCAATTTATGGTCGTGGATTCAACGTAAAATTAAATTGGCCCAGAAGCTTCTACCGATCGTGGATTGAACCATAGAATTCAATCCACAACCACAATTTGCTTTGTTGCTTTAGGGTTGGGTATAAAAACCTAAACCCCCACCTTCGACTCTCACTTTCAAAATTTCCACCTTTCTCTCTCCTCTCCTATAATTGTCAACCACTTCCCCATGACAAAAGCCATACATTATTCACTATATACTCCCCCTACACTGCACGTACCCCCGATACTTTTCTTGTTTTCTACTCTCTGTCATGCGCATGCACACGCACACACAACAAATCCACTCAAGTTTCAACTCAAATACTTCAAATTAAGGTATGCATTTTCTAGTTTCACTTGCTATTGTAGGCCTATGATGTTGGGTCATCTTGTGTTGGCCTAAAACTCATAATTTTTAAATTTTAGGGCTAATCATGAATGGGGCTTAAAATCCCAGGGTTTCAAACCCAAGGAAGCCTAATCATGAATGAGATTCAAGACTTCTTAATTTTTCATGGGTCTGGTTGAAATTAGGGTTAGTTAAAACTGTGGGGATGTGGGTAGTTCATTTTGAAGCCTAGAATTCAAAGACCTTAGTGCATAGCATGTTAAAATCACTGATAAGTGGAGGAAGACAACTTCTACGGACTATATATGTCATATACGACTATAAAAGTTGAGTTTCTTCCTTATTTAGTCCTAAAAAATTGAGTAAAATGCTAAGTGTGAATTTTTTTGGAACTCAACTTGCATATTTCTTTATTAAGGAGTACGTATTTCATTAAACTTAGGAAGCCATTAGTTTGACAATATCCTAAGTTTAAAGGAGTTTGCGATCCTAAAAGGATACCATCGCGATTTATTTGCATTATTTGAAAGGTGCATATTCCTATTACATAGACCATCTTCTCAAAATGCCTAATCGTACTATCTTATGGCATGTTAACATTTATTCTATTAGGCCTTAAATCATACAAATTTTATGGCTTAATCAAATTATCTTTCTTTCCCTGAATCATAATTCTCATTTCCTTCTGAAAATCAAATATCTTTTATTGGCTCTAATTATATCAACTCACCATTTCTCTTCTGAAACATCTGAGTTTCCTCGTGAACGTTCTAGCACGGACATTTTTTTTTAAAATATTCGCTCATTTAGCTTATTCAATATGCCCATCAGTTTAAATCCTTCCTTGAAATCCACAAATACTATCATTCCTTGATATTTGTGTCATATCCTAACGTATACATTCTTGAATCGTCTAGAACCTCCATAACTTGGTCAAACCACTCAAGCTCTAACCTGTTACTCTTTCACCACCCGAATCTCTCTAAGTCTAAGATTTCATACTACGTCTGACTTGATTCTTGTTACAACAAGATACATAGGCAATCCTATATAAGAATGCGGTCGTCTTCTTCCCTTTCTTGTCAAAATGTCCTCATAATTAAAATTTTGGGGCAAGTTTTATCACTCAAATAATTCTCTCCGTTAATCAAATATCCAATCCTTCTTTTTATTTTTCAAAGTGTCCTTATATTGGGACAATCCATTCAAATAATATTCTATATCAGTCAAAATCCTTGGCCTCTTCCCTTTCTTATCAATTTTTTCGCATACTAAAATATTGAGGCTATTTTATCTTTTTCTTCACTCAAACAATCTTCTCCATCAATTAAATCTTCGATTCTCCCTTCTTCCTTTCCTCTCAAAATGCCCTTAGAGTGAAAGGTTGAGGAAATTTTTCCAATCACTCAAATAATCTTTGCAATCTATCAAGTTCTCCGATCAATTCAAGCTAAATGTCTCAGAACTTGAACTGGGGCAGATTTTTCGAATCAATCAATTCTTTAAAATCTTAAGTTTTCTCACTCATTCAAAATAAAGTTCCTTCGAATATCCTATACGTATTTTTATTATCTTATCGTTGTCTGCTCAGTCATCTCTTCAAAATTAGTATTTTGGTATGAGTGAAATTATCACCACAATCTAAAATCACAAACTCTATCACTATAATTGGGTCTCATACGTTAGAGACCATCTCTTCTCATCTCTTTATAATGTTAGTCCTCTTCACGAACCATGCTTCTACCTCAATTTGAAAAACTCTATTTGCTATATCTTCTCATCTCGTCCCTATGCACTCTCAACCTTGGTACATTAAAAAAGCCATGATAATATCTAATTCTATTTTTCTAGTTCCAAATGGACCCTCATAGTCCAATTCTCAAATCTCTGTATCCTCTATATTCTTACTTAGATTGAGAGTTAAGGCTTTTGTTGTTTAATTCAAGATTATCTTTGCTTTTGAACTAATAAATTTTCTTTGAGTAAATCAGGAACTCAAGACCGTATATACTTCTCTGAAGCTGCGGAAGAATTTTTGAGAAAATTCTCAAAAATTCTACCGAAAGCCACATCCTAATTTGCAAGAGATTATGAGGATTTTCAAGTCATAAACTGGGGCAGAAATTTTTGAGGGATCCTAAAAAATTTCAAGGATTACATCTCATTTAGAGTACAAATTCAAAGTCCAACAAGCAAAAGACAAGCAAAGGTACGAGTCATCCTTTGCCTTTTACAACTTACAATTTTTCTTTGTGTGCAGAAATAGCAAGTGCAAATTCAAGAATCATCATAACAATCAAATTGTTACACAAAAACAACAACCATCAAGAGAACGCTCTCTCAAATTTGGTCTAAAGACTAAGCTACTCTATCACTTCAAAACTGACTGCATTTGGCCTGAGAATTGCATTGTGCCCGAGATTGTATTGATCCCGAGATTGCATCTAGATCGAGAATTGTATTTGATCCAAGAATTACATTTGGCCCGAGAATTGCATTGTGCCCGAGATTGCATTGAGCTCGAGATTGCATCTAGCTCGAGAATTGCATTGAGCCCGAGAATTACATTTGGCCTGAGAATTGTATTATGTCCGAGATTGCATTGAGCTCGAGATTGCATTGTGCCCGAGAATTGCATTGAGTCCAAAAATTATATTTAGCCCAAGAATTACATTGTGTCCGAGAATTGCATTGAGCCCGAGAATTATATTTGACCCAAGAATTGCATTATTCCCGAGATTGCATTGTGCCTGAGATTACATTGAGCCCGAGATTGCATTGTGCCTGAGAATTGCATTGAGCCCGAGATTGCATTGTGCCCGAGATTGTATTGATCCCGAGATTGCATTTGAGCCCGAGATTGCATTAAGCTCGAGATTGCATTATGCCCGAGATTGCATTTGACCCCGAGATTGCATTCAGTCCGAGATTGCATTGAGGTCAAGAATTGCATTGTGCCCGAAGATCACATTGAGCTACTAAATCGCATCAAGCTACTACAAAGCAATCTACTCAAGCCACTCAACGTTATGCTATGCTACTCAAAATAGATAAGCTTTCTTTAATTATCATTTTAATTATCCGAAGGCGTCATAGTCTAAAGGCATTGTTTTCATGGACTACAGACATTATTTCATGGCCTAAGGATTTAATTTCTGCTTATCATGCTCTGAAGGCATCATAGTCTAAAGGCATCATTTTCATGGCCTACGAACATCATTTCATGCCCAAGGATTTGATTTCTGCGTATCATGCTCTGAAGGCGTCATAGTCTAAAGACATCATTTTCATGGTCTGCAAACATCATCTCATGGCCTAAGGAATTAATTTCTGCTTATCATGCTTCAAAGGTGTTATAGTCTAAAAGCATCATTTTCATGGCTTGCGGACATCATTTCATGGCCTAAGGATTTAGTTTTGTGTATCATGGCCCCAAGACATCATAGCTTAAGACATCATCCATACCGTATTAAATCAAATATTTTTATGGTCTAAAAGAGAATTTGCATCATGTTTAAATATTTAACAATTTACTTTATTATATTTTTAATCTATGTGCTCTAACCAGTTTATCTAGTCATATTAGAAACTACAGCTGATGAAGAGAGAACAAATTATAAATAGGAGCAATTTTGCTCCCATTTTCGAGATACAACTCTTCTTACACTTATATATATATATGTAATTATATATCAACTTGAATCAAATTCACATCCAGTCTCTTCAAATCAATCATTCGACCTTCTCTTCCTATCTCATCAACCCATGCTACTTTCACCTCTATTCAAATCTTGTATCATCTATTTTTCTTTAGGAATCTCATTCGTTCCTAAATATAGAACTACACATGACCTGATTCTCATAAAACCCGAGATATGTAGGCGACTTAAAACCGAAGTCTCGGCCACAACTTTTTCACAACTATATCTTACTTCTTCTAATTTTAAAAAGAGTCATTCCCGAATATCTATTCTGCCGGTCGGACAAAATGGGTTACTACGTCAACATTCCTTGCCCGACAATTCATACTTCATCCTGAGCAAGGAAGGGACAACTGTTGACACCCAATTTTGTCCGACTTTTTTTTATCATTTTACTCATTCGAGCGTCTATTTTATTTACGAGGTCAAAAATGCTATTTTTTACTTACATTTATAAGATTTTGTGTTATTAAATATTATTCACATTTATTTTAGTACTATTTTATTATTATTATTATTATTATTATTGTTGTAATTGTTATATTAACCTTCAGTTGCAAATGTATTATATTTTATTTACTTACTCTTTTGTATTTATCTATTTTTGTTTTATAAATACTTGAGCAAATATTTTAAAGTTATTATTCATTTATCATAAATAGTATTAAATTACTTTTGATTACAAAATATAATCTTTTGTATTACTATATTTAATAATATTTTCTTAGCAATTTAGTAGTTTTATATTTTTAGAAGAATTTACTTTAGACTCAAATATACTTAGTCCAAATTTTAAATTTTAAACTTGATCAAATCTTTTTATACCCATAAAATCTTCCTAAATATTTTCTTTACATGGAAGAATATATTTTCTCCTTAACAAATTACTCCAAAAATAAAGCATTACCTTTTTTTTTCACTCCCTGACACGATATTTTCTCCCAAAAATTGCTCCCATCAGAAGATTTTTTCCAATTTTTATTACTCCCTCCCCAACGCTCTTTTTCTTTCTTCTTAATAAATCAAGAGCTAATCCACAAAATGGGGTTACTCTCTCATGTCTCCAACTCCCACAGAAACAAGTTCCATTCACACAATCTCCACAATCACAACATACACAAACACTTCCTCACTCCCAGGCGCTCACCCTAGTCTCGAATATCCAAAATCTACACGAGTCTCCAACGCGATCAATGGAGAAAGCTCAACTAATATCTGCATCAGAAAGATGAAGAAGCATAGTATGAGCACCAAGACAACGGGTACTCAGTAGGCATCATCGGCTGACTGAGCGCATATAAGATATAAAACAGTAAGTAACAGATAGCAAGAAAGTAATCACCAAAGCAATAGAGAAAGCACAAGGAACTAGCACGGAGAATAGACAACCAAGAGTTATAAGCATACAATTCTAGCACAGAAGATATACATAACACAGAAACACATGTGTAAGAAAGAAGGGCGCACCTGGGATCCTTGCAATAATAATATAATTAAATAAAGAGAGAGAGAGAATAAGGAACATGGCGGTATACCGGTAACCTCAAGTAAGAAGGGAAAAAAGGAAAGCAATCAAATATAATCAACTAGAAGCCATAAAATAACGGAAACATACTTGAAACACTAACTTTCCAGATAAGCATAAACCGAGATCATTCTCACAATTTACAACCTAGAATGTAATAACTAAAACACAGGAACCAAGAGTTTCTACTCAGAATCAAGATAAGGAACAACGTCCGATAAATCACAACCGCTCAGGAGGACACCCAACAGAGCCTCAAAGATATAGGACTCACTAGCCCCTCTATACTCAAGCCCAAAACTCGGAGCCTCAACAGGCTAAAACTTACCAATTCACAAGGACCAAGGACCATAACTAGCTCTATGAAACAACAGGAGTAATATAATCTACCTATAGTCCCAACTGTTGCCCATACAACTGAGGAACACAATCAAGTGAAAACAAACCCTCCGGCCGCCCATACAACCAGAGCGTACACTGAACACACAGCAAATAAGGATGGAATCCGAGTGAAATATGCATGATGATGTGATATGATGAATCTGTAACCAAGTATGATTGCAATGATGTATGTTACCCCCTCTGGTTCCCCAAAGGTCCAATAAAGGCGGGACCCATGGAAGGACATTTCCCGAGTACCTCTCCTACGCCATACATCCCCTCCCTCCGGTCACCGTCAGCCTGTAGCACTTGGTCCGGAATGGTAGGGTCCATGGAGGTCTACTCATAGACCACATACTAACATGAAACTCAATATATCTCAACAATCAGAATCTCGTAGTATGTGCTCGGATTCGATTCGAGTCTAAATCAGTAGTAGTAATCTCAATAACCCCTATCAAGGGTGCCCAGAGCATATACGGGTCTAAAGAAGTAGTCATGTCTCAATAACCCTCATCGAGGGTGCCTGGAGCGTATCTGGGTCTAAAACAGAAATCAAGTATCAAAATCCCTAAACAGGGTGCCAAACTCATATCCGGGTCTAAATTCATAGAAAATAATGTTTAGCGCTATGGTACAACCGAGCCTAGTATCAAGATGAAAACCAGTAATCAAATCATCATAGTACCCTCTCTGCTCTGAGAGGTTTCATAATAGCCAGTTTCAAACCCTTTCTAAGTCATATTATCGAAAATGGGCCCTCAGGGCCATGCAAGGTTTAGAAAATCATTTATAGTAGGCCCAAAGTAAAATTAGTAGTAAAACCTGTAGGGAAAACCTTTTTCATGCATGATATGGTTGCAAACAATAAAGTAGCCCAAAATGGCTCACAAACATTTCCTATTGGCCCTGCACAGGCTCAACAGCTCTACAACAGTCATAACCAGCCTAGAAGGATATCTCTATGTCCGGGATTCACGAACATTCCCAAATAACCCACCATCTATGTTCCAGAGTCAATACAAGGCCATACAGGACCACAAGGGTAATATACAATACTACACGAATACTACAATCAATGTATGAAATAAATGGATAGAAAATACAGGCAAGGTCTGGGGTACCAACCTAAAACAACCCACCCAAGGATACTAATTAACGTAGTCATAGCCTATATACGCAGAGTCTAGGTAGGGAAAGCCATAACCTACCTGTCGTCCAAAGAATAGCTGCGGGGACGGCGTCGTCCAGGCTCGAACTGCTCCGGGAAGCTACAATTCATGAAACCACTATCAATACAATAATCAATACGTTAACACGAGATCAACGGTACCCATAATGCTATAAAAATAGTTGGGCCAAAATTTGGGGCACCGATAAGCCCATGGGCCCTGCAACCTAAAGCAGGAAATGAAGAAGCGCATGACGATGACCACACCCCAAGGTGTGCATGCCTAGAATTATAGAGAATTTGGCCATGGAAAAGGCTCCAACTAACCAGCCAATCATAAGAACAAATTAAGAAGCAAAGAGGCGGACTAATGGGTTTTAAGTAGATAAAACTTACCAAATACGACAGAGGAGCGATCACAAGCAAGAATTATGCACCCCCACACCGAGAATTGACCAAATACTAAGCTGGGATGAGTTTAGAACAATAACAATGGAGGATTTTATATTTTGAATGAAGGGCATGAAGTCTACAATTATTTATACTGCCAGGGGTCTTTCATCGCGATCGTGAAGAGACCCCTCACGGTCGTGAGGACCACATTGGCTAGACTATCGCGATGCTAAGCTATGCGGTTGCGAAGAACAAGGGAGGACGGGCTTCATCGCAATCGCGATAAGCGATCATGTGATCGCGAAGAGCAGGGCACCAGGTTCTTCATCGCGGTCGCGAGGGATGAGGCTCACAATCGCGATTAAGGCCTGAAGCCTGCACCTACAACAACCAAAAACCTATAACTTTTCCATAACTCTACGGGGAATTTTGAGCACAATTGGAACCCGATACTTAAAAACCAATAGTGCTATTAGAGTGAAAACAATGTTCCGGACTCAACGGAATCGATGAAACTTCCATATGAGGTCATTTAGGAAGAATGTTGACACAAGTCAACACTAGCTAACGTCAACCAAACATCCAAAATGAGTCTGGATCACCCGGTACCCAAACTAACCAACTACCTAACATAAACTCGGCATTCCAGAGCTAACAACACTGACAGAATTTCCATCCGAGGCCGTCTTCTTTGAATATTGACCAAAGTCAACCAAACAAGCCTAACTGGCCTGAAAATGCAGAATGAGAGAGAATTCCAAGCTGTAAAGCTCCCAGATCCCAACCAAAGGTCCCTCTAGACCAAAGTCCATGCTCTGGAGTTAATGGAACTGTCAGAATTTGATTTTAAGCATGTTTACCAAGAATGTTGACCAAGTCAATGGTTTTAAAAACTTAAGCTCTTAAACAATGAATGACCAAAGAGACCAAACAGACGGCCCGAGCACCGAACTACCGGTCTCAACAAGCCATAAATGACTTGAAGCCGCTAGAGGCAAGCTCTAATAGTATGAGAAAGGCAAACACACGTAAATGACTGGAAGGGTCATTACAAACTTGAGGATTCTCACTGTATGGTAAGCACTTACCTTAAAGCTAAAAAATTATCTTTTCTTTTTCAATGGTGTGGATTAGAAGTCTATGAGGAACTCGTTCGAATATTTTATGCGAATCTCAAAATTTCTAAGGATAGTGTAGAAATGGAAACTCTTATTTTGGGAAATCGCATCATTTTGAATAATTTTCTGTTTGAACAAATCTTTGGGAAAAAATTCTTTGCAGTAGCCCTTTTTATGTTTAGGTGTTTGACAAAAGATTTTGAGGTAACTCTTGTAGAAGCAAACCTCTTTGTTTCAGGAGAGAGGTCAGACCTATCTGATTTTGGTCCTTCCACTGTGTGTTTTGAGAATTGGGAGAATAACGATTGCCCTGGATGAATTACAATAAGAAGGACTTAAGACAGTAAATAAGCTGATCACCAAATTTGATTCCATCAACAATGGAGCTAGATTATCACATACTAACTTTTCTATTACTGTTCACACTTCTTACTCCAACCTTACTTGCAATGTTGAATGCTCCTACAACTCTTTTTTTGAGAGGGTATAACCCCCTCAAGTACTACCTGGATAAGCTCTAATCCTCCATCTCTCTTTTTGTGACATCTCTAGACAATATGATTTTGGACCATGTGTCCTGTTCTTTAAAATATGTTTTTTTTGGTCTGTAATAAGGGAATAATCCCCTTACGCTCTTATTTTGCCTGGTTTTAACTATTACTATTGTTGCAAAAGAATAATCCCCTGACACTTATTTTGCCTACTTTTAACTATTACTATTATTGCATGCATCTGCTATACTTGTGCTATATATCTGTGCTTCTATTGTTTTGTGTCTTTTTTTGATAATGTCGAAGGGGGATAAGACCTCTCAACTCTCAAGTCAATTTTTGGATAGCACACAACAAGGGGGAGCATACACTAAAGGGAAGCATAAGACAAACAAGAAAGTAAAACTGTCTCTATTTCTTTTTGGTTGTCATTATCAAAAGAGGGAAACTGTTAGCCTCTATACGTTTTAATAATGACAACTTACCCTATACAGTTACCATGCAGGTAAAAAGAAATAGGAGACACGCAGAAGCCAACCTCATAAGAAGAGAAATCAAAGACCATAATCGCAAAAGCTTACTTCATAAGGAAAGAAATCAAGACCAATTCATAAATCAAGAGATTCTGTAATCAATATAGAAATTAAGAGATACTGCAATCAAGGAAGATTTAGCAATCAATAATGATTAATAAATCCATTAATCAAGAAAGATAAAGTAACAAAAAGAAGTAGTTGACAATAGAACACAAGGAAAGAGATTTAGACAAATGGAAGAGAATGAACATTGTAAGGAAAGACAATAAAGACGTATCTAATATAGACGTATGGCATCAATCCAAGATCAATCATCTATCCCTAATTGATGGAGACAAATCCCTTGGATTATCCTTAAAGCAAATCAAATTAGGAAGATCTGATCCTATAAATCAAGATCTCAAGACTCAACACAAAGAGAACAAACACCTCTAAAAGAAGATCAAGAGCAAGAAGGAAGAATGCACAACTTCACTTGAGTAGTTCTTACTTTCTTCTACATCCTTTGAAATACACTATATTTTGTAATAGTTTATTAGTGTTTGTAAAAGAAAGAAGAAAGTAAATAGCTATATGGGTAGAGGCTGTGATAAACAAGAACTAAAATCTGGTCAGTTCAACAAAAGTGATAGTACAGTATACACTCAAAATAATCCTCTACTCAGTCATTTGAAGCTCTAAAAGAAATCCTTATAACTCAAGGGGACTGGACTAGGCACCACATCAGTGATCCAAACTAGGATAAACCTCCGTGCCTTTTACATTACTGTTCTTGCTTTAAACTTGATTACTACTTGATCTATTTTGCTAAGTCCTTCTATAGGTTCAACTCGACTGTAGATCGACATTAGTCGACTATAGAAGAGTTTAAAATAAAAATGGTCACTTCACCTGCTCTCTTGAATATCACAAAGAAGTATACCATAAGGTACACATTAAAGTTGTGATATCCTCATAATTTCTCAAGAGTTGGCTGAACAAATAATTCATGTAGTGTGAATTAAATGTATGACATTATCTTTAACCAAGGATGGACTGAATCAAGATCTTCTTCTTTCATTTAAGCCTCTGAAGTTTTTTGCAAAGTAACTTGTAAACTGTGAATTATTGCATGACTGTGAGTTACTTCATAAAGAAGAAGTCCTTAAAAATAGTCTATGAAATTTTTCTATGAGAAATTTTATGGATCATGAATTACCTTATATAATAAAAGGATCTGTACATTAGTCTTGATAGTTTTTATGTTGGGATCTATGGCTCGTGAATTGCTCTATGATTGTGTATCTCTTCTTGAATTCATAATTTTATCACACTTAGCATCTTTTTCATTTTAAGCACTTTCCATTGTAGAAGGTTAACTTGTACGGTCGAAGATGGGATCTGTGGACTATAAAAGTTGTCTTCTTTAATAAATCTAACATAACCATGAGCAATATCCATATTTTTGACAAACAAAACCATTGCCCACAACCCTATTTCGAACAAATCCCTTAGATTTGGAAAGATCTGTGAGAAATGAAGGGTTAAAATCCTTCATGTTTGGACATCCTTTGCTATAAGGAACCATGAGCTTTTTCCCTTTTCTCGATGCCATGGGTAGCAATAGATCATCACCGAGGTGACTAACTCCTTGGTCACCTTATCATGGGAATTAAGCATAGATCTTACCTTGATCTTTAAGATTCATACGGATTTGGAAGTGGGGAATGTGTACGTCCATGATAGTAAAGAGGAATGGAGGGAGACAGGTTGGGGATCAAGAGAGGTAATATGTAGAAGTTTGTGTGTGTGAGTTTAGATATAGAGGATGGAAAGTGAAGAGTCACTTTTACTATTATAGAAAGAAAAAGGAAAGGTGAAAATTATAAAAGGTGAGACTAAATGGTAGGATCAGGGTTTAATTTTTTAATACCTATCCCTATTTTTATGAACTCATCTACAATTGCGAATGGAACTGAAGCTCCAAAACACATCTCACAGAATATCCCTTACCTTTGCTTTGGCTAATTTGGGTCCATAACAATGAATTAGATCATGGGGTTCCTTACCTGGACCGTGCATCATTTTCCACACCTACAATCATACCTTGCTCTGCAGATTCAAAGGAGGACCATACTATCATAATGAAAAAAGTCTACAGAAGTGTATCTCTGCAAAATTATCTAGATATCCTTCTTGACACTCTAGTATGATATTTACATGTCGTTTAAGTCTTAATCATAACACACATCAAAACAAAAAGTCTATTTTGAAAAATTAAAAAGAATAAAAGAAAGAGAAATGAAAGGAAGAGAAAAAAATTAGCTTGGATTGCCTCCAATGTAGTGCTTGATTTAACATTGCGGCACGACTAAAAATTTATGATCTCATCAACTTCTATTGAGATATCCTGAGAAGTTGGTCTTGTCTTTACCATCCTTTATGTTGAACACATCTTTATATTTCTCAAGTAGTTCCATCAACTTCCCTATCTCAGAATTAGTTAGTGATGCTGAGACGATCCTTTCAATCTCTACAAGTTGTGAGTTTGGCTCAAGGTATTTTTCCATATCTTCTACTATTTTAATCATAGATATTACTGCATAGACCCTTGGGATTCACAAATATTTTCCAACTTTAAAGAACACCTCACTCAAAACTTTATTTTGTTATTGTTAAGTGTATGAGAGCTCTTCCTATTGATAGAAAGGGTATCCCAAGGATAATAGAGATATCTTTATCAAGTACACAATCCATGATGATAAAGTTGGCTGGCAAGGTAAACTTGCCCACTTTGACTATGTCACACCCCGAGCCTACACCCTGGATACAACATGGTGCTTATAGTCAAAAGTGACCCTAAGCTAACCCATCACCTGACATACTACTGATGTATAGACTGAAAGGTAATGAGAAAGCTGAAATATGCTGAGCTCTTTAAAATATTATAATTAAATGAATTTTCATAAACTGAAATACAAAAGCATTTGAAAGCTGATACAACTGACTGTCTGTCTGTCTATGAAGCCTCTATTAACACTGACTACAGTTAGCCGGGACATGACCCCCAACTATCTCTAATCAATATATAAAAATTAAAAACCAACTGCTATGACTACTACTGACTGGAGTTCCTGAATAAGGATAACTCATCCCCTGCTGACTGGAAGCTGCGATCTATCTGACCATGATCCTGGGAGCTAGCACTAAAACCTACATCATGAAGGATGCAGCATAAAAAGTATATGATCAGTACTTTGAATGTACTGAGCATGTCAGATAATGCACTAACTCAAAATCATGAGAAACATGTATATACTAAAAGCATGGTTAAAAACTGGACTAAGTATAAACATCTGAGAATGCACAAGTCAAACTGTAGAACATAAGCTCTTTTTTTAAAGAGGGTGTAAATCATGTCTCTGAACTGTAACTGTGAGATCATGACATTTTAAGATAAGTAAAACTGTTACTTGGGGATCCATAGACTGAAAGGATGGATTATGTCTGTAAATCATGAAATAATGCAACTGAGAAAATCACGATTCATGCCAAAATTCATGTTTAAAGTAAATCCTTAGGGAGTTTCTTCTACTAAGCATAATGAAAAAACTGATATACTGTACTGAATGAAAGTTGAAAGATATAAGCTGATGCAATGACCAAGTATATAAGCATGCAATTGTATAATACTGTGCTGAACTGAATAACTGAATACAAGGTCATGCAATAATGAATTTGAACTGTGAGAGCTACTATTAACCAACATACCCCAAGCTGAGCTAACTATGAGACCAACCTGTAACCCTGGCTAGGAGGGTGTTCATACCTTGCCAAGGGTACAAACAAATATGACGTGGATCCACTAAACTGATGTCCACAAGGGACAAGGGTGACCAACCTAAAGTTGACAGCTGACCCCTTTCATACCTACGGTGGCGCCATAGTTCTGGGACTTAGAACTGCTACTAAAGGTCTCAGCCTAAAGCTGATAGCAAAGCCTTCATCCCTTCGTCCGCTTGGTAATAAGAATACTCCCAACTGAATGTATTAGTAATGAATTCAAATACTGATAATCATATGAGAATGCAATAACATGATACTGAAGCTGATAGCATTCTAATTCTAAAGAATAACTGGCTGAATAGTCTGACTAGCAAGTATAAATTATGAGTACTGGAATTAACACATACTAGGATTACTGAACTCTATACATATGACTATCCTAGGTTCCCAAGAAAAAATGTAATAACTAGCATACAAGCAATAGAATCTGAATTGCAATGATTTCATAAGGTTTAGGAACCCTAGGTCTAAAGAATTGATTGTTAACTGAAGAACTGGACAGAATCTAGGACTCAATGAGTGAAAGGAACCCACTGATGAAATCCCACATACCTGATTACTGAAGAATTTCTAGGGCTGGAACTGGGGGATGAAAACTTTGAGAAGAAATCTGAAGTAAAACCCTTGAAAGACTTTCTTGCTTGAGCTTCTATGCTCTTGCTTGTTTGAAACCCTAGGTGTCTAGACTTAGAGTCTTGAGAGATTTTCTAGAGATTGATCGGTGTTATTCTGAGGAAATAACTCCCTTTGGGTGTTTAAAATAAATGGGGAAAGATTTGAGTTAAAGAAAGGACCTAACTACCCCTAACTTGAATGCTGAAAAAAATGCACAAAACTCGTCGGACGATGCTTCTCATGGGCTGTCGTGGCTCCCACGGGCCATCAGACCCAACCGTCAGCCTCACGAGGTTCAAATAAGCTTGTTGTATGGTTCCCATGCCTTGTCACCATGGGCCTTCATGGTCACCATGGGATTTAGGGACGGCCGTCGGAATTCCCATGCCCGTCGACCCTTTCTACGCTCGTCGGATTTTTGACTGCTGACAGTGCTTCACTAAAATGCCTATAACTCTTTATTCCAGACTCGGATTAATGAGAGGTCAGTAGCGTTGGAAAAAAGATTCAAATAAATTTAATTTGGTAGGTAGTAGGCCACCTAACTCTTCATATCCTAGGAGAAGTGATCATTTGAAGTTGACCCTAGTTAGAACTTACATGAAACTAAATTGGTAGAAAGGCTTTCAACTTAACTTTGAGCTAGAGGTTCTTTATGACTTTAATTCATATCTAATACACCTCCAAAACTTAATAATTGATCTTACTACTTAGATACATAGTGAATTCATCGGTTTGGATCTAACCATATATAAAGAACGATTCTGATCTTAGCTTAGAATTCTGAGGTGTTACAATATCTCCCCTTTGGGATCACTCATCCTCAAATAAAGACTAACTGGGCTGAAGTGGTGGGAAAAGGGACAATCCTACCGACTGAGTTCTAAAAGCTGGACTACTGAACTGACATAGTAACTGCTTTTTAACTAAAACATGAATGAGCTGGGTTCATGAGGTATGTATGCATACTGAGAGCATAAGAACACCAATAGGACATGAAACTGAATATCTAACATGATAACTAGTCTGGATTGAGAGTAGGAATTAGCTAAAACTCATAAAGAATGAACACATCCTTAGAAATCACTAAAACTGAAAGGAACATAAAACTGAGAGAAGTAACTGTACAATAAAACTATTGTCTTTTAGACTGAACTTACTAGCATGGACTGAACTGAGCATAAGGCCATATAGCCTTAGGAATGATTACTGGTCAGTCTGAACTGATCTGATATGAGGAGTCTACTATTTGACTAGCTAAGACTACTGGACATAAGGTATGAGCACCCTGGGCTGGGAGTTAGAGCAATATTATTCCCACTTTAAACAATATGGTTGACAAATTTTAAGCTTAGGAACACCCTTTTTAACTACACCAACTTCTCTGAATACCACACTTACCATTTGAAACTAATTTCTCATCATCGCACATATAGATGCTAAGGTCTGAGTTTAACTATCTACTTTCATCTAGGGGTCACGTATACATCATACCTGCACCACCACACTTGTTGAGAATTAATCAACTTAATTCTCTGCATCTATTAGGTCAAGCCTACTAGGTCAATTCCATAAGACTAGCATCACCACCCCTATCTTGTAGTTACTATACTTCTAAATTCATACACCTAACTCTGGGGTCATTTCACTACTTATCGCCCATAATATCTCCATTCATACTAACCGTTGAGTGATTTTACTACCCAAACACTCATAGAACCATACTCTTTAGCTAAGGCACCATTCGTACTGAAGTGTCTAGAAGGGGGAGGGGTCTGAGAGAACATTCTACTATAGGCTCAACTGAACGAGTGAAAAAGGGTACATGCCTTTGAATCAGTAGACTTTAACGCACTAATGGGATCCTCTCAAGCCCTTGTGCAGTCTTTTAACTTTTTTGATGACTCTATTTGAGAGAATCACACTGATAGGAATCTAAACTTTACAGTTTCCACTACCTCAAAGATGAGGCATGATTGGAGGAGTTGGATTAATGCATGAATCTGCATATGTTTTTGAAGGAACAGTTCTACTGCGCGATTTGGAGTATGAAAGAAGGGAAACATTTTCTAAATGCCCGGTAGCCTCCTGATTATAAGTGTAGTGTACAACACACCCATAAGCAAGACTCTACTAGACACAACTTCACAGACACCCTAGGACACTTGAACTCTGTATTCTGATACCAACTTTATCACACCCTGAGCCTACACCCTGGACGTGACATGGTGCTTAGAGTTACAAGTGACCCCAAGCTAACCCATAACCTACCATACTACTGAAATATAGATTGAAAGGTAATGTGGAAGATGAAATGTGCTGAGCTCTTTAAAATATTATAAAAAAATGAACTTTTATAAACTGAGATATAAAAGCATTTGAAAGTTGAAACAACTAACAAACTGACTATCTATGAAGCCTCTATTAACACTGACTACAGTTAGCCGGGACATGACCCCCAACTATCTTTAATCAATATATAAAAACTAAAAACCAACTGCTATGACTACTACTGAATGGAGTTCCCGAATAAGGAGAACTCATCCCCTGCTGACTGAAAGCTGCGATGTGTCTGACCATGATCCTAAAAGCTAGCACTGAAACCTACATGATAAAGATGCATCATAAAAGAGTATGTGATCAGTACTTTGAATGTACTGAGCAGAGATAATGCACTAACTCAAAATCATGAGAATCATGTATATACTGAAAGCATGGCTAAAAACTGGACTAAGTATAAACATCTGAGAATGCACAAGTCAAACTGTAGAACATAAGATCTTTTATTGAAGAGGGTGTAAATCATGTCTCTGAACTGTAACTGTGAGATCATGACATTTTAAGATAAGTAAAATTGTTACTTGGGGATCTATAGACTGAAAAGATGGATTATGTCTATAAATCACGAAATAATGCAACTGAGTTGAAAATCATGAGTCATGCTAAACTTCATGTTTAAAGTAAATCCTTAGGGAGTTTCTTCTTTTGAGCATGCTGAAAATACTGATATATTGTACTGAATGAAAGTTGAAAGATATAAGCTGATGCAATGACCAAGTATATAAGCATGCAACTGTATAATACTGAACTGAACTGAATAGCTGAATACAAGGTCATGCAATAATGAATCAGAACTATGGGAGCTACTATTAACCGACATACCTCAAGCTGAGGTAACCATGGCACCAACCTATAACCCTGGATGGGAGGGTGTACATACCTTGCCAAGGGTATAAACAAATATTATGTGGATCCACTAAATTGATATCCATATGGGAAAAGGGTGACCAGCCTAAAGCTGACAGCTGACCCCTTTCATACCTATGGTGGTGTCATAGTTCTGGTACTTAGGGACTGATACTAAAGGTCTTAGCCTAAAGCTGACAGCAGAGCCTTCATCTCTTCATCCGCTCGATACTAAGCCTACTCCTAACTGAATGTATAAGAAATAAATGCAAACCGAGGCACTGGATGGCTCAAGTACTGATATTCATCTGAGAATGCAATAACATGATACTGAGGCTGATAACATTCTAATTCTGAAGCATAACTGGCTGAATCATCTGACTAGCAAGTATAAATTATGATTACTGGAATTAACACATGCTAGGATTACTGAACTTTGTACATATGACTATCCTAGGTTCTCAAGAAAACATATAATAATTATCATACAAGCAATAGAATCTGAATTGCAATGATTTTATAAGGTTTAGGAACCCTAGGTCTGAAGAACTGATTATTAACTAAAGAACTGGACTGAATCTGGGGACTCAATAGGTGAAAGAAACCCACTGATGAAATCCTACATACCTTATTACTGAAGAATTTCTATGGCTGGAACTGGAGATGAAAACTTTAAGAAGAAATCTGAAGTAAAACCCTTGAAAGACTTTCTTGCTTGAGTTTCTATGCTCTTGCTTGCTTGAAATCCTAGGTGTCTTGCCTTAGAGTCTTGAGAGCTTTTCTAGAGATTGATCGGTGTTCTTCTGAGGAAATAACCCCCTTTGGGTGTTTAAAAGATATGGGGAACGACTTGAGGTAAAGAAAGGACCAAACTACCCCCAACTTAAATGCTAAAAAAATGCACAAAACTTGTCGGATGATGCTTCCCACGAGCCATCATGGCTCCCACGGGATGTCAGACCCAACCGTCGGCCTTACAGGGGTCAAATAAGCTTGATAGATAGTTCTCACGCCCTGACACCATGGGCTTTCATGGTTACCACGGGTGTCGGGGATGGCCGTCAGAATTCCCACGCCCGTCAGCCCTTTCCAAGCCCGTCAGATTTTTGACAGCTTACAGTGCTTCACAAAAAAATTCCCATAAATTTTTACTCTATTAATGAGTGGTTGGTGGCGTTGAAAAGAAGATTCAAATACCTTTAATTTGGTGGGTACTAGGCTATCTAACGCTTCATATTCTAGGGGAAGTGATCATTTGAAGTTGACCCTAATTAGAACCTACATGAAAACTAAATCAGTAGAAAGGCTTTCAACTTAACTTTGAGCTAGAGGTTCTTTATGACATTAATTCATATCTAATACACCTCCAAAACTTAAGAATTGATCTTACTACTTAGATGCATAGTGAATTCACCGGTTTGGATCTAACCATATATAAAGAATGATTCAGATCTTAGCTTAGAATTTCTGGGGTGTTACAGACTACCACATCATCAACTACCCCAATGGTTTTTTTTAATCATTTTGTCGGCCATTTGCAGCCGCATGCTTGTAGGATTAGGCTTGCTTAGATGTACTGCTTGTAGATGGAAAATGTAATCAATTTGATGCTATACATATTATCACACAAGGCATTTGCAAAATCATGATGACTAATCGTGAAAGCTCCTGAATCTTTCTTCTTTTTTATAACACTTGCACAAACAAAATGACTAATCCAATTAGTAGGTTTACCTCTCATTTGACATGCCCTTCTTATTAGCATAGTTTTCAACACTTTTAAATACCAGGCATTTCCTGTACAACATCCAGGAATGGGGTATTCAACACTGCCTTCTTTAGAACTTCAATGTACTTTTCAGCTGAGGCTTCCTTCGCCTTTTTAATATATCTCAAAGGAAAAGGTGAAATATGTTTTTGAAGATGTGGTAGTGGTTTTAGTACCTCCACCACTTTCTCCTCAACAATAGAACTACTATCTTTGTGCACATTTTTTAGATGAACAACTCTTTCCTCAACTACTATGGTTGGTCTAATTTCTTTAGAATCTTCTACCTCATTTGGGAGACACTTGCCACTCCACGTAATGATTTCTTTGAAATGAGAAATAGAACAACTTCAATGGGTTTTTGATGTGTCTCTCATTTTCATTTAAAGTTTATAGATAGAAGTAGTATGTGAGCTTACCGTCTCAGACATAGTGCGAATTATAACATCTGTCCTCTCTTGATTCTGCAAAACCTTTTCAAGCATATTTTTGATTTAGAGTTATATTTCTCATGAGAAGGACCGTCTCTCCACTACTACCAGTTAGATATCTGCCCTTTGGGATGTACATATGAATTTGCGCTCTTATTTCTAAAATTATTACTATTTCCCGAGTAACCTTGATTCTGGTTACCTTGGCCTTGCGACTGTGGTTTCCGATGGTTTTGGTTGTTATGACCTTAGTAGTTCTGGCATTGATATCCGTTCTGAGAATTGTTCACATTGTTTGATTCCTCGTATTGCATTGGAGGAGATTTTGGATAGTGCATCATCTGTTGTGTGTGATTTACCTGTGAAACAACTTGCACATATTTAACTTCTTTAACCTTCTTTAGATAACTTTTAGCAAACCTCTTAGTTAGCAAGTTTATTTTTGTGTCCATATTAAAGATCAGCTGATCTCTTTCTTGGTTTTTCTTGATAATTGTTGTGAGTTAAGGATTATCATAAGAAATACCACTACTATTGTCTGATGAGTACTATATCTTTTTGTGTCTTGGCACACTATCCATTATCTCACATACACAGGCATAAGACTTGTCCATGAAACAACCCCTAGCTGCATTATTGGCTATAGATTGGTTCAAAGCATCAAGTGAAAGAATGTTCTCTGGTAACCCATGGTTTGGTGACCGTTGGATGTATTACTTGAACCGCTCCCATACTTTATATAGATTCTCCCCAAGTACTTATTTAAAGTGAAATATTTTATCTCTCAACTCTACTTTCTTACTAGGAGGAACCATTTCTTTAAGAATATGTTCACCAACTCTGTCGATGCAGTGATGGAGATTGGTGGCAAACTATGGAGCCAATGTTTTGCTTCTCTAGTGAGGGAATACTTGTATACCCTGAGTCTAATAATGTTTTTAGGGATGTTGGCTTGCTTATGCATTACAAACACCCCAATGAAAATTTTCAAGTGCCTATGGGGATCGTCATCGTAGGATTTTAAAATAGCCCTTCAGCCTTGAGCATTATATAGATGTTTGCATATACCTTAAAAGCTGGAGAATTTACTCTAGGTGACACTATGGTATTAGCATAGTTAATTTCTTGATGTAGGTCAGCAAACACATTGACCTCTTCTTCTTCTTCTTCGATTTGCTGTAGGGCTGCTTGAGCAGTAGCAACTGCTGCTTCTGTAGCAACCTATACAACTTGTGCTCGTTGTGTTGTTGTTTGTGCCATGATTGACTAGTTTCACAGGCAAAACAAGCAAACATGTGATGGAATAAAAAGACCTAATCTCAATAGACACGAATAGTAAGTTTTTAGACCGTATTGCCAGGCAACGGTGCCAATATTTGATACGCTCAAACTACACCTTTAGATGATGTACGTAGTCGTATGCAAATATATTAACCCTACAAGGTTGGGATTGAATCTCATATGAAATAGGAGAAAACATATTACTACTAGGACTTGGGTTTAGTGATCAGATAAAATTAGTTTCATCAATTTTCTTTGCATAGACTTTCTTTCATCACCTCTAGCCAAATAAAGGGGCAGTCATTGGACCCTTAAGGTTGTTTTCTAATTTTTGCTTTTTTCCCTTTGTTTGAGCTTCCCCATAAATTCTATTAGCTTTTTATAATTTATGGAATAAGTGGCATGATTTCCAAGTTGGTCAGATGTATCTTGGGAGAGTTTTGAGTTTTGGAGGTTTGAACTTAAGAAGTTTTATCAAAGTCAATATTTAGGGTTAGCAAGGTCAAATTTGAGTTTTTCAATAGGTTCGAAATGTGTTTTATGATTGATTTTCCCTATTAGTTTGCATTTCAAAGGTTCCAAATTGAGGGTTTGTTCTGTATTTTTGGGGTGGTATTTGATACTATTGTGTTGCTGCATCTGGTGCAATTGCACTGGTGATTCTTTTCTACTTTGATGCTGCTAATTTGGCTATAGCACTTCTACAAATTTGGGAGGATTAGTTGGCATCCGATTCTACAAGGTTTGTGCCACATGAGCGACACACCTCTGCAAGATTGGTCCTGTTTCAGTGAAGGGTATACTGTGCACCTTGGTTCACTTCTGTGAGGTTGGGTCACCTCTGTGATTCCACTTTGGTGAGAAGGATTGCCTCGGCGATGTCGCTCCAGTAAAGGCCATAAGATTTTGTGAAGTTGAGTCATTTAAGTAACTTTTATTTTGTGGAGATTTTCCACCATGCAGGACTACTGGTGCAACCATACCTCTGCTATGGTGAAGATCACTATTTAGTAACAGTGATTTTTCCCTAAATCAAATTCATTTGCTCCTTACACGATATTGAGGGATTTTGAGAATGGATTAAGGCAAATTTTTAGGCTACTTTAAGATTTCTTCGTGGGGGGTAAAATTCTAATTCTCTACTTGGTATTTCCCCAGTGGTTGTTGATTATTTTGTTGTTTAATCACGTATGGGTAATGGAATTTGGGGATATACCGGTTAGAGTTAAGAAATCATGATTTGGTAATTTGAGGATCGATTCAAACTACATTTTCCATAAAATTATAGATTTATGTTCCTTATCTTATGGGTAAACTAATATCGAAGAAAGATAGTTGTGACATCGGGTCTCGAGATTGACTTTTGACCCAATTTTTTACCCCAACTTTTATATTGTAATAAAGGTATCGATAAACTCACATTCTCATATGTGTCATGATTTTGATAGATAAGGATCATTTTGAGGCTTTATACAAAGGAAAAGTAGTGGTGTGAGGGTGTAGGTTATGGCTTATTTTTCTTAGACTTAGTTTGAGTAGTAACTTGTTGTATAAAGCATATCATGGGTTGGGCAAAATGTTGGATTTGGAGTATTGGAAAAATTGATTTTTTGTTGTGAAATCTACATATTGGGATTTAGTTGATAGATGATTAATAACTTATAATTGTATTATTGTTGAGTTTACTCGGTATCATGCATCTTATCACACATGAGTTGTTGCTTTTCCTCAATGGGCTTTGTGTCGAAGCAATCTGCTTAATTGATAAAAATGTGGCTTTAGTGCACTGTTTAAAAGTACATCTATTATTGAAAAGGCTTGCCGCCTATGGTAATTTGTGGTTAAAAGGCTTTATATCATGGATACATATTCATTCTCATGGATCAGATTATTGGTACTATAAAAATAGAATTTTAAAAAATATTTATATCCGATAAAAATTGGCTCTGGATGATTTCTTACAGATGATATTGAGAAAAATGTTGATTATCACCTGACAAAAAAATGATTATGAAGGGGATGTATGGATCTCGTGAGTCCTCCATAGGTCCCACCTATCAGTATGCAGATATGGAGGGGATGTATACCAGTAGGATCATTCCTCATTACATTTCATCATATTGCTTTGCTTTGCTTTTATTTGATAATTTGTTATACTTCGGATGATTTTGATTAGTTGACCATACTATCTTACTGTATCATCAAACTGTTCTATTGGTTTAGATCAGTTTTGAATATTCTTTCTAAGATATAACTATAACTCTTTCTCGGTTGACCTATGATGCATACTGCGTACACGTGTGTCACGATCTAGATGGATCGTGATTGAAACCTATGCTAACTTTTCGGTGGGAGAACCAAATAACCCAACCTAACTCTCAGAATTAACCAAATTAAAGTAAGGCAGATAATATTTCACTTAAGTCATAAATAAATCAAGATCTATATAAAAAATAAGAGAATGTGTGGAAAAACATTCAACTATACAAATTCCCAGAAACTGAAAGTTATCGTCCAAAACTTCTAAACCAACATAGTCTAAGATGTCCAACAAGATCTAAAAGCAGTAAAAGTAGAAGAGTTCCATTGCCAGAAGAAGAAGAACAACTCGTGGAAAGATCAATGGAAGCCTGAGAAGTAGTGCTCACCCTTAGATCTGCAACCGGTCTCTCTACTCTAGCCGAGGTCGCGTCTCAGCCTCTAGAACATGGTCTGTACTCAATAAAAGAAGGGTTCAGGATAGTATTAGTACAACACACTATGTACTAGTAGATATCATAGGCTGACCCAATAATATACATGAAAGCAGTAAAAAATATATCAAGTGACAGAACTCTAACACTTAGCATATAATCAACCAACATATAATCTTTTATATCAATTCAATAGTAACTAATTCAAGTTAACAATTCATAGAATAACACCATAAGAGGGAAAAGAAGTAATCACACTCAGCAACTATCTCACTTGTCACTATATCCATCTATCTCTGCTCATATAACCAGTATTTCTAGTCTCACCTTAGTTCTCAGCCAACTCATCATAGTAAGTAATGCAATAATAAAAAATAAGGTAAAAAGTGTGCACACATGCTATGGGTCTTATTTAATCCCACTAGCCATGAACCTCAGAGGACCCTAGGTCTTCCAACCATAACCTACCTCGAGTGAACATACAACACCCGCAAACTAGTTTACCACTGCCTTATCCTTTCTTAACTCTTCGAAATGCACAAGGTCTAGAAATAACAATAATATAAGAGTAATTAGCCAAATGCTCTTTATTTTAGACTTTGGGAATCAAACCCAATCATTCTACCCATGAAACGAGGTTTCTAGCGTCCCTCAAGGGTTAATGAATTACTAATTAGACCCATTACATTCATAGGATAAAGAATCCAATGTTTCTAATCAAGTTTATAGCTTTTCCACCATTTTAAGCCTAAAAATTTCACCTTTACAGAACCCAAGGTTCCCCACTAGTCTTAAACATGTTAAGACCTAATAATTTCATATTAGAACTCATAAAAACACAACTTAAGATCAGTTCAAGGTGATTTTACACCTACCCACAGGGTTCTTCCCCAAGTTCATGCTTCTAGGGATTAATTGCAAGAAATCCATCATTATTCTCCCCTAAGATCTAATAAAGATAATTAATTAATAAATTAAGAGTTATACAGACTACTTACCTTAAACGATGGAGTTTTCCCTAGTATTCTTGGAAAACCCACTTCTTGGAACTCTAAAACAAAGTAGAATAAGGAGAGGAATGACTCAGAAAACTGCAAGTTGCACATGTATACTGCCTCATAATATCATCGTGGCGAATGGATCTCCCATCGCGATAAGGATTAGCTTATCGTGATGGACTATCGCGATGAGGAATCCTCTCATCACGGTGAAGGACAATTTCTAGAACACTGCTATTTCTCTCCCAGACCCTTATTTTGAAACACATATTATTTCATAGACACCATGAATTATTCCTAATGCGGCAACTATCATATCCAAAATTCTATAACTCCGATTCTTATCTTGAAACTTTCTATGGGATCCTACGGCAGTTGGCTACCTAGAAATACACACCACACTACCATACGACATCACATGATTACCTCTAAGGCACAGAACACTATATTTTGTCTAAGCTCACCCTAGCCCGAGATTTTCAACTCTCACCTAGGGACTTTTCTAGCCAGGTATTTATGCCTTAATTCAATGTAACAACGAAACATGTCATGATGTTAGATACCAATTAAATAATTTTTCATTACCAAATGACAATCGAGAAGAAATCAGGGGGAAAACAAAGTTTACCTAAATTGGTAAACAAGTGAGAGATACTTGTTCTGCATGTATGCCTCAGTTTCCCAAGTAGCCTCCTCAACAAGACAGTTTTTCTACTGGACCTTCACAGATGCAATTTCCTTAGTTTTCAACTTTTGAACATCTCAATCAAGAATAAAAATGTCCTCTTCTTCATAAGAGAGGTTCTTATCTAATAGGACCAAATCCCATCGAATGATGTATTTACCATCACCATGGTACTTCTTAAGCATCGACACATAGAATACCAAATTAATTGCAAACAGAATAGGTGGTAAAGACAACCTATAATACACTAGCTCAACCCTCTAAAGAATCTCAAAGGATCTAATATATCTTGGCCTTAACTTTCCTCAATTTCTAAATCACATAACACCCTTCATGGGTGAGAGATTGAGAAAAACTTTCTCACCTTCCATGAAGTGCATATCTCTAACCTTCCTGTCTACATACTCTTTCTGCCAGCTTTGAGCCGCTAAAAGTTTCCCTTAGATAAACTTTACCCTTTCTATAGAGTCCCTTATCAAGTTCGTACCCAAAGGTTTCACTTCAGACGAATCAAACCAATCGATAGAAGATATATACCTCCTCTCATACAAAGCTTCAAATGGGGCTATGTCTATGCTGGAGTGGTAACTGTTGTTACAAGAAAACTCTGCCAATACTAGATACTGATCCCAATGACCCCTAAAGTCTATCACACACGTGAAGTATGTCCTTTAAATCCTGAATCATACGCTTGGACTGGCCATCAGTTTGAGGGTGAAAGGATGTACTCAGGTCTAATCTCATCCCCAATTCTTTGTGCAACTTTTCCCAGAAATTATCGGTGAACTGGGTGCTCTTATAAAAAATAATAGAGATAGGCAACCCATGCAATTGAATAATCTCATTAAGATTAATCTTGGCCTTCTTGGCTGCATTATAAATATCCTACACAGGGATAAAGTGTGCAGATTTTGTCAACTGTCAATAATGACCCAAATTGAATCATGCTTCACCAAAAGTCTTGGGAAGGCCAACCATGAAATCCATGGCTATTCGTTCCCACTTCCACTCAAAAATGGGCATCCTCTGAAGTGTACCTCCAGGTTTCTGATGTTCATATTTCACTTGTTTGCAGTTTTGGCACTTAGATACGAAGTCCACTATATCCTTATTTATTCCACCTCTCCAGTAATGTTGCTTTAGGTCTCAGTATATCTTGGTCACAACAGGATGTATGGAATACTTTAAATGGTGAGCCTCTACAAGAATGGTGGGAATCAACTCCTCTATATGGGATGCACAAACTCACCCTTTGATCCATAGTACACCTTCATCATCAATAATGGCCTCCTTAGCCTCACCCCACAACATCTTGTTACAAATTTTGCTTAATTTTACATCATCAAACTACTTACCTTTGATTTGCTTGAGGAAAGAGGCCCTCGCCTCTACACATGCTATGAAGTCACCCCTTTCAGAAACTTCCAACCTCATGAAGCTATTAGCCAGAGCCTGAATATCTCTAGCTAACGGTCATCTAGTAACTTTTAGGTAGGCCAAGCTACCTATACTTTCAATCTATCTTCTAAGCGCATCCACTATCACATTAGCCTTCCCCGGATGATGCAAGATGGTGATGTCATAATCTTTAAGCATTTCCATCCACCTATGCTACCTCAGGTTTCTTTCTAAGTGAAGAAAAGCTACAAACTACGGTGGTCTATGAACACTTCACATTGGACCCTGTAAAAATAGTGCCTCCAAATCATGAGAGTAAATATCACAGCAGCAAACTCTAAGTCATGAGTAGGGTAGTTATTTTCATGCACTTTGAGTTGTATTAAAGCATAGGCAATGACATTCTATTCCTGCATCAACATAGCACCCAAACCAGACCGTGAGGCATTACAATAAACAATAAAGTCTTTACCTTAAACTAGAAAGGTGAGGACGGTAGTTGTGTTTAACAAGGTCTTGAGCTTTTGGAAGCTCTTTTCACACTCTTCTGACCAAACAAATGGCACATCCTTTTTGGGTCAGGTGAGTAGAAATGGATGCAAAGTCCTTAACAAACCTGCAGTAGTAGCTAGCCAATCCTATAAAACAACAGACCTCTGTCACCGAAGTGGGTCTAGCCCAATACTTAACTATTTTTTTTATGGTTCTACCATCACCCCATCTTTCGAAACCACATGCCCTAGGAAGGATACAAAAGTTAACAAGAACTCACACTTCAAAAAGTTTGGATACAATTCCTTCTCTGTCTGTAGTCCCAACATAATTCTAAGATGATCCTCATACTCCTTATCATACTTAGAGTATACCAGAATATCATCAATAAAGACTATGATGAAGGATTCAAGATAGGTCTTGAATATTTCATTCATCAAGCCTATAAAAGCAGCTAGGGCATTAGTCAGTGTAACGACCAGGTCCGTCGTTATGGGTAGTTCAATCGTGCTATGTTTTAGAGTTAGAAAACTCTAGGTTTGGGAGTTTGAAATTCTGGGCTAGGCTAGCCTCGGCCAGTTTTGGAGCGAGGTAGAGTCTAGGGAAATTCAGGAAAAAATGGGTTTAAGTGTCTTGGATTGAGCTAGTTTTCCACGTAGCCAAGATATAAAGAAGTCTGAGAGACTTTTTGGAATTGAATTTAGGTAAGTAGAACTCCCGAAGTCGCATTTTATGTGAAAGGGTTATTTCGGGACATCGAGGGAACCAAGTGTGTTGTGAAATGGCCAAAACTGGCAAATTTATAGACTTTCTGCCCGTGATGAGCGCTGTCACGTATGATAGCGGCCACCACTATAAAGGTAGAAATTACCGCTATAGCGGCTGTCAAGGGGCGGTCAACTCACTTAAGACAGCTATAGCGGAGCGGGGACCGCTATAGCGGTCCGACAAGTTTTTAATGCATAAACAACTCTCAAAAGATCAGAATTTCATAGGTTTGTTTTGGGAGAAGGGCTGGGCAAATTCAGGCAATTTTCTTCATTCCTCCGCCAAAATCATTCTTAAGGTAAGGTTTTCATTGCCCACACTTTGTACTACGTTTCCTATGCGGTAGAATTGCTAGGAGGGAAATTGGGAAAGGTTGGAATGACCTAGGGATGATGGAATTCAGGGAAGAAGGGGGTTCCAAACATGTATGTTCTTGGGTGTTGATTTACGTACGTTAAAATGATCATAGACTGTTTAATTTCCTATTTTGTCCGTAAAATATGATAAAACTAGGAGAATTAACGGTGGAAAAGCCCGAGAAAAGGGTGGGATGATCATGGGTGGCCTGGGGTTTGGGGATTTGGTATAATCTGGGTAATGTACAGGCCTGTATGTTAATTGTATGCATTATGTGTTATTTTTAGACCAAGAACGTGAGAGGAATCCGGAACACGGGAAAGCTTTGGTTAAATAGAGCTTGGAATATTTGAAGTCGGTGATGGCTTTTGTATTTCTGCAAATGTGTATATTCATTGTGCTTGTTGTCTAAGTAATTGTGTGCATTACATTGCTTAGGGGAATTGTGTGGAATGTCTAAGTTTGGTTTACAGTCTATGTTTGAATGGTTTTTACTTGTTTGCTTTATAAGGGGTGTGCATTCATATATTGACCGTGGTTATTGACATTTGGTTGGCTCAGGTACCACGCCTGGTATGGGTATAACACATGGTTGGCATGGGTACCACACCTGGTATGGGTATAACATTCGGTTGGCACGGGTACCACACCTGGTACGGGTTTACTTTATCGCATCTTGAACTATTTCATTGATTATTGTATTGCATTGGTTGATATTGGTTCCGTGAGAGGACCGGGTTGTTTTACTAAACGTGATACTTGATATTGGTTCTGTGAGTAGACCGGGTTGTTATTGAAAAGTGCTATTGATTGGTGGTCCATGAGTGGCCGGGAACTATTGTATTACTATTGAATTGGTCTTGGTTTAGGACGGGTAATCACTTCTTGTGGTAGTTGTCTAGAGGGGATTCCAGGGTGGGTTCATGCTAGATGATAAGGTGTGGTTATGGTTATTCTTGTTGGTGGAATAGAACTGTAAGAGATTGATTCATGCGGTAACAAGCTAGGTAGGGACCTGTAGTCTAGAGATGCCTGTGATATTGTTGCATGTTTTCCATTCTTGTTACTGGATTTTGTGTACTATTTATATACTATTTTCTTGAATACTGGATGATGATCCTACCAGTACACAGTAGTGGTGTACTGATACTGCACTTGTCTTTCTTTTGGTGAGTACAAGAAATCTTCCGGCAGCTGAGATGAGACCTCAGATTTAGCACCGACGTTTCTGATCTTCAAGGGTGAGCTATCGATTCGAGCTACCTTGGGATTATTATAAGAGTTTTAGTCCATTTGTTCAGACTTAAAAACTATTCTTATTTTGTTTGGGGTTGCATCCCCGTACTCTAGATTTGGTATTGATGTTTGGTATGATGACTTTCAGTTCCTAGGTGGGATTTTCCGCAGATTATTAATTATGATAAGTAATTTGAGTAGTTGATCTTATTTTCATTGCTAGTTTACTCTGATGCTTGCTGGTTTTAGGCTGTTAGTCTAGGCAAGGGTGGAACTCTATTGGTTCGCTCATTCGGGGGTTTGGTGTGCCACTCATGACGGGTTGGGTCGTGACAAAGATGGTATCAGAGCCTAGGTTCGTTGATCTCACTGTACCAAATAGGTCTAGTAGAGTCTTATGGAATGGTGTGGAGACGTCCATACTTTTCTTCGAGAGGCTATGGGGCTTTAGGAAAAAACTATCTCTTCCTTCTTCTCCTTCGTTCTATAACTCAATTTCAATTGGTATCTAGTGATATGAATTGGTATCTAAGTTCTTTCACTCTTCTGTCCACATATGGTTACTACAAGGAATAACGGAGCAAGGCCAGCGGTCCCAGCAGCGGGCCTGTCAGTTCGCGGCAGAGGTAGGGGAAGAGGCAGGGGACGAGCTGGAGCCTCCCCCGCCAGGAGTGGAGCTTGAGCTGCTGCTGCTACACGTGAGGTAACCCCTCCCCCACCTCAGGAACCTGTAGATGAGGATGTGTAAGAAGTAGTGGTAGAAGATGGAGGAGCTTAGAAATAGATGGCACCAGTTGGGGGTGCAGGCTTTCCCGCTATGACACCAGAAGCTTTTAGGCAGGCTTGGGATATCTTGAGTGGGTTGGTTGGTTCTGGATCCATAACCACAGCTTATGCGAATTAGGCCTTGGATACTCAGCCAACAATTACTACTACACCAAGGATGGATGCAACTTTGGGAACCAATGATCTTCTCAGGCCGATGTTAGGCCCAGTGAGGTAGCAGCGGGCCTGTCAGTTCGCGGCAGAGGTAGGGGAAGAGGCAGGGGACGAGCTGGAGCCTCCCCCGCCAGGAGTGGAGCTTGAGCTGCTGCTGCTACATGTGAGGTAACCCCTCCCCCACCTCAGGAACCTGTAGCTGAGGATGTGGAAGAAGTAGTGGTAGAAGATGGAGGAGCTTAGAAGGAGATGGCACCGGTTGGGGGGTGCAGGCTTTCCCGCTATGACACCAGAAGCTTTTAGGCAGGCGTGGGATATCTTGAGTGGCTTGGTTGGTTCTGGATCCATAACCACAGCTTATGCGAATTAGGCCTTGGATACTCAGCCAACAATTACTACTACACCAAGGATGGATGCAACTTTGGGAACAAATGATCTTCTCAGGCCGATGTTAGGCCCAGTGATGACAGACAATGAGCATGAGATGCTGACTAAGTTCCTTAAACTGAAACCTATGATGTTTTAGTGTACAGACAAGTAGGATGCTTATGAGTTCATCTTGGATTGCCATGAGAGGTTGCACAAATTGGGTATTGTACGTCAACATGGGGTGGAGTTTGTCACTTTTCAGCTGCAGGGTGATGCCAAGCAGTGGTGGAGGTCTCATGTTGAGTGTCGGTCATCTATCTTACCTCCACTGACTTGGGAGCAGTTCCATGCATTGTTTCTAGAGAAGTACGTTCCCCGTACTTTGAGGGATTAGAATAAGGATGAGTTTTTGAACTTGGAGCAGAGTGGCATATCGGTCTCGTCTTATGAGGCTAAGTTTCATGCGTTATCTTATTTTGCATCACAAATGTTGGGTTTTGAGGAGGAACGGGTCTGGTTGTTTATCAAGGATCTGAATAGTGATCTACAGGTATTGTCAGTGCATATGACTTCTTCAGGCAAGGGTTTTAATGATGTGGTGGACTATGTGAAGAAGATTGAGAGAGTTAGGTAAACGGGGCAGGCTAAGGCTTTAGCCAAAAGGCCCCAGAATAAGGGAAATTTTAGTGGTTCATACTCCAGGTGCCAACATCAACAAGCTTACTCGGCCCGTCCTATTGAGTCAGCTCTGCCAGCTACTACAAGTGGTCATCAGGGAGCTCAGTCTTCAGCTCCTAGAGGCCAGGGGGCATCTTATACATCAGCTAGCAGGCCTACTCTTGACCGTGGTTGCTTCTATTGTGGTGAGTTGGGCCACTTTAAGAGGGAGTGTCCACATAGGCAGGCAGGTAATCAGGGTCAGCAGCAGACTAGAGCAGTGGTTCCGGCAGACAGAGGTGGTAATGCTAGGGGTCATCCACAGGGTGGGTGAGGTAATTTCTAGGGAGACCGGGGAGACCGAAGGAATGGCGGCGCAGGCAGGGGTGCGGCACAGTCGGCCTGGGAAATTGCCCGGATTAATGATCGGACACATTGCTATGCTTTTCCAAGAAGGATTGAGGCAGAAGCCTCAGATGCGGTGATCACAGGTACTATTTCTTGTCTGATAAAATGGCCGCAGTATTATTTGACCCAGGATCTATATATTTTTATGTGTCTGTTAGTTTTGCTTTGGGTCTGAATTTGAATTGCGATATCCTTAATTCCCATATCCATGTATCTACCCTAGTTGGAGAGGCAGTGATTATGACTCATGTTTATCATGATTGTTCCATGGTATTTGTGGGGCTACGTACTTGGGTATATTTAGTGATTCTGGATATGGCTGATTTTGATATTATTTTGGGTATGACCTGGCTATCTCCCTGTCATGCTGTGTTGAACTGTAACACCAAAACTGTGACTCTAGAAATTATGGGTAAGGATAGATTAGAGTGGGAAGATGTATACAGGCCTAAGCCAGTTAAGATAATATCGTTTGTTCGGGCTAGGAAGCTAGTGGGAAGGGGGTGTCTAGCCTTCTTGGCTCATCTCCTGAATGATAGTGTGGAGTCCCCTTCTATTGAGTCATTTACAGTGTTGTCCGAATTTGTAGAGGTGTTTCCAGCGGATTTGCCTGGTATGCCTCCGGACAGGGATATAGATTTTTGTATTAATTTGGAGCCAGACACTCATCCCATCTCTATTCCTCCATATAGAATGGCTCTGACAAAGTTAAGGGAACTTAAGACTCAACTGCAAGAACTCCTAGATAAGGGATTTATATGTCCTATTGCTTCACCTTGGGGGGCTCCAGTTTTGTTTGTGAAAAGAGGGACGGTAGTATGCAGATGTGCATAGACTACAAACAGTTGAATAAGGTGACCATCCGGAATAAGTATCCTTTACCCCGGATAGATGATTTGTTTGAACAACTTCAGGGTGCATCGGTGTTTTCGAAAATGGACTTATGGTTGGGGTACCATCAGCTAAAGATTAGGCCTGAGGATATTCCAAAAAACTACTTTTCGGACTCGGTATGGACATTACGAGTTTCTAGTAATGTCGTTTGGTTTGACCAATGTGCCGACAACATTCATGAGTTTGATGAATGGGGTGTTTAAGTCCTACTTGGATTCTTTTGTTATCGTGTTCATTGACGATATTTTGATCTACTCTAAGAGTAGGGAGGAGCATGCTAATCATCTTCGCATTGTGCTGTACATCTTGAGGCACCAAAAGCTTTACGCAAAATTCACTAAGTGAGAGTTTTGGTTGACTTCTGTGGCATTTTTGGGGCATGTGGTGTCAGAAAAGGGGGTGATGGTGGATCCCCATAAAATTGAGGCAATCAAGAGTTGGGTCCGGCCTAGCTCTATGACAGAGGTGAGAAGTTTTGTTGGGCTCGCGGGGTACTACCGGAGATTTATGAAGGACTTTGCTTCTATTGCTACTCACCTGACCAGGCTAACACATAAGGAGGTACCATTTGTGTGGTCCAACAAGTGCGAGGGGAGCTTCCAAAGGCTCAAGACACTTTTGACCACGACTCCTATATTGTCCTTGCTGGTTGAAGGTAAAGACTTTATTGTTTACTGTGATGCTTCATATTCTGGGTTGGGTGCTATGTTGATGCATGATAGGAATGTGATAGCCTATGCATCCAGGCAGTTGAAGGTGCATGAGAGGAATTACCTGACTCATGATTTAGAGTTGGCAGTAGTGATTTTTGCTTTGAAAATCTGGAGACACTACCTTTATGGTGTCAAGTGTGAAGTATTCACAGATCATCGCAGTCTGCATCACGTTTTCACTCAGAAGGATTTGAATCTGAGGCAGAGAAGGTGGATGGGGTTATTGAAAGATTATGATGTGACCATTTAGTACCATCCGGGTAAGGCTAATGTGGTGGCAGACGCATTGAGCCGGAAAACTATTAGCATGGGCAGCTTGGCTTGTTTGGGGGTGTCCAAACGACCGCTAACTAAGGAAATTCAGGTTTTGGAGGCCAAGTTCATGCACTTGGGTGTCTCAGACCAAGGCGGGTTATTGTCCAGTATTGAGGTCAAGGCCACCTTCATAGAAGAAATAAAGGCAAAATAGTTTCAGGATCCGAAACTGGGAAAGTTATGGAGTAAAGTGATATCCGGGGAGTCCAGAGATGTCATGTTAGACTCTGGTGGCGTATTGCATTTCAGGGAGAGGATTTTTGTTCCTCGGGTTGATGATATGATTCCAAAAATTCTGACAGAAGCTCATGATTCACACTACTCAATCCATTTGGGTGTAACCAAAATGTACAGGAACTTGAGGTAGCGTTACTGGTGGCCCGGGATGAAAAGGGACATAGTTGATTTTGTGTCCAAGTGCCAGAATTGCCAGCAGGTAAAATATAAACATCAGGGACCTGCAGGACTACTTCAGAGGATGCCAATTCCAGAGTGGAAGTGAGAGAGGATAGCCATGGATTTTGTGGGGGGTCTTCCCAAGACTGGGGAAGTACGACTCAATTTGGGTCATTGTTGATAGGCTGACCAAGTTCGCTCATTTCATTCCGGTCAGGGTAGATTACAATACGTGAAGAAGATTGTAAGACTGCATGGGGTACCACAGTCCATCATTTCAGACAGGGGTACGCAGTTTACTTCTAAGTTCTGGGGAAAGTTACATGAATAGTTGGGTACACAACTCACCTTTAGCATAGCCTTCCATCCTAAGACTGATGGTCAGTCGGAGAGGATGATTCAGGTATTGGAGGACTTGCTAAGAGCATGTGTAATGGACTTCGGTGGTCATTGGGACCAGTTTCTACCATTATACGAATTCTCTTACAATAACAACTATCACTCCAGTATCGATATGGCACCATTCGAGGCCCTGTATGGGAGAAACTGCAAATCACCAGTTGGGTGATTTGAGGAAGGTGATGTGAAGCCTCTGGGCGTAGACTTAGTGAAGGAAGTGCATGAAAAAATAAGGGGCATACATACCAAGTTGTTGGCTGCTCAAAGCAGGCAGACGGAGTATGCAGATCATAAGGTTCGGGACATGAACTTTCAAGTTGGTAGACAAGTATTACTAAAAGTGTCACCAAAGAAAGGAGTTATGCGGTTTGGTAAGAAGGGCAAGCTTAGCCCTCGGTTTATCGGTCCATTTGAGGTCCTTGAGATGTTGGGGCCAGTGGTTTACAAGTTAGCACTGCCACCTAGTTTGTCGGGCGTCCATATATCCATGCTCAAGCGATACCATGGGGATGGGGACTACATCATAAAAATGGATGAGGTACTTTTTGATAAGGATCTTCGTTATGAGGAGGAACCGATCATGATTCTTGCTCGAGATGTTAGGAGGTTGAGGAAAAAGGTGATTGATATGGTGAAGATTCAATGGAAGCATTGTCCAGTTGAGAAAGCCACTCGGGAAACCGAGAAGTACATGCGAGACAAGTACCCTCAATTATTTGAGAATTCAGGTACTACGCTTCCTTCCTTTTATTTCCATAATTTTAGGTTTGATCATTCAGGGATGAATGATGGGTAAATTGGTATCTGTTGTAACGACCGGGTTCGTCATTACGGGTAGTTTAATCGTGCTATGTTTTACAGTTAGAAAACTCCAGGTTTGGGAGTTTGAAAGTCTGGGCTAGGCTAGCCTCGGCCAGTTTTGGAGCGAGGTAGAGTCTAGGGAAATCCGGATAAAAATGGGTTTAAGAGTCTTACATTGAGCTAGTTTTCTACGTAGCCAATACATAAAGGAGTCCGGGGGGCTTTTCAGAATCAAATTTGGATAAGTAGAACTCCCAGAATCACGTTTGATGTGAAAGGGTTATTTTGGAACGTCGGGGAAACCAAGTGTGTTGTGAAATGGCCAAAACTAGCAAATTTATGAACTTTCTGCCCATGACATGCGCTGTCACGCTCGATAGCAGCCACCACTATAGCGGTATAAATTACCACTATTGCGATGATCAATGGGCGGTCAACTCACTTAAGACCACTATAGCGGGACTGCTATAGCAGAGCGGGGACCGCTATAGCGAGCCAATGGGTTTTTAATGCAGAAACAGCTCTCAAAACATCAGAATTTCACAAGTTTGTTTTGGGAGAAGGGCTGGGCAAATTCAGGCAATTTTCTTCATTCCTCCGCAAAAAATCGTTCCTAAGGTAAGGTTTTTGTTCCCCACACTTTGTACTATGTTTCCTATGTGGTAGAATTGCTAGAAGGGAAATTGGAGAAGGTTGGAATGATCTAGGGATGATGGAATTTGGGGTAGAAGGGGGTTCAGAACATGTATATTCTTGGGTGTTGATTTAGGTACATTAAAATGATCATAGACTGTTTAATTTCCTGTTTTGGCTGTAAAAAATGATAAGACTAGGAGAATTAACGGTGGAAAAGCCTGGGAAAAGGGTGGGATGATCATGGGTGTCATGGGGTTTGAGGATTTTGTATAATCCGCATAATGTACAGGCCTGTTTGTTAATTGTATGCATTATGTGTTATTTTTAGACCAAGAACGTGAGAGGAATCTTGAACACGGGAAAGACCGGGTTGAATAGAACTTGGAACATTCAAGGTAGGTGATGGATTTCGTATTTCAATGAATGTTTATATTCATTGTACTTGTTGTTTAAGTAATTGTGTGCATTACATTGCTTAGGGGAATTGTTTGGAATGTCTAAGTTTGGTTTATAGTCTATGTTTGAATGGTTTTTACTTGTTGGCTTTACAAGGGGTGTGCATTCATATATTGACTGTGGTTGTTGATATTCAGTTGGCTCGGGTACCACGCCTGGTATGGGTATAACACATGGTTGGCATGGGTACTACACCTGGTACGGGTATAACATTCAGTTCGCACGGGTACCACGCCTCGTACGGGTTTACTTTATCGCATTTTGCACTGTTTCATTGATTATTGTATTGCATTGGTTGATATTGGTTCCGTGAGAGGACCGGGTTGTTTTACTGAACGCGATACTTGATATTGGTTCCATGAGTGGACTGGGTTGTTATTGAAAAGCGCTATTGATTGGTGGTCCATGAGTGGCCGGGAATTGTTGTATGACTGTTGAATTGGTCTTGGTTTAGGCCGGGTAATCACTTCTTGTGGTAGTTGTCTAGAGGGGATTCCAGGGTGGGTCTAGGCTAGATAGTAAGGTGTGGTTATGGTTATTCTTGTTGGTGGAATAGAACTGTAAGAGATGGATTCATGCGGTAACAAGCTAGGTAGAGACCTGTAGTTTAGAGATGCTGTGATATTGTTTCATGTTTCCCGTTCTTGTTACTGGATTTTATGTACTATTTATATACTATTTTCTTGAATACTAGATGATGATCCTACCAGTACACAGTGGTGGTGTACTGATACTACACTTTTCTTTCTTTTAGGGAGTATAGGAAATCTTCCAGCGGCTGAGACGAGACCTCAGATTTAGCATCGACGTTTCCGATCTTCAAGGGTGAGTTATCGATTTGAGCTACCTTGGGATTATCATTAGAGTTTTAGTCCATTTGTTCAGACTTAAAAACTATTCTTATTTACTTTGGTGTTGCATCCCCGTACTCTAGATTTGGTATTTATGTTTGGTCGATGACTATCAGTTCCTAGGTGGGATTTTCCGCAGATTATTAATTATGATAAGTATTTTGAGTAGTTGATCTTATTTTGATTGCTAGTTTACTTTGATGCTTGCTGGTTTTAGGCTGTTAGTCTAGGCAAGGGTAGAACTCTGTTGGTTCGCTCATCCGGGGGTTGGGTGGGTGCCACTCACGACGAGTTGGGTCCTGACAGTCAGCCCAAATGACATTACAAGAAACTCATAATGTCTGTATCGGGTATAAAATGCAGTCTTAGGAATATCTGAAGGTCGGATTTTCAGCTAATAGTAACCAAACCTTAAGTCAATCTTGGAGAATACCGACGCCCCTTGTAAGTGATTGAACAGGTCATCAATGCGAGGGAGAGGGTACTGGTTATGGATAGTAAACTTATTTAGCTGTCTATAGTCTATACACATGCGCATACTGCCATCTTTCTTTTTACCAAAGAGAACTGGAGCACCCCTCGGGGAGGCACTCATATGGATAAAACCCTTACTCAATTGTTCCTACAACTGAGCCTTAAGCTCTCTCAATTCAGTCGGTGCTATCCTGTAGGTTGGAATAGAGATAGGACGAATGTTTGGCTCTATGTCAATGGAAAAATCAATATCTCAGTCAGGTGGCATGCCAGGCAGATCTGCAGGAAATACCTCTTAGAACTCACACACTACTATAACTGACTCAGTAGATGGGACCTCAAACTAGTGTCTTGAAGATGATCTATAAAGGCTAAACATCCCCTCCCCACCAGACTCTGTGCACGAAGGAAGGACATAAATTTCATTGGAGCTTAACTATAATTACCCTCCAACTCTAACCTATCCAACCCAGGCATAGCCATAGCCACTTTCTTAGAATGACTGTCCAAAATAACATTATGTAGAGACAACCAACTCATTCCCAAGATAACATCGAAGTCTATCATGTCAAGAATAGCTAAATCATCTAAGGTCTCTCGCCTTACGAATATGATAAGACAATCCCGGAAGACCCTATCCACCACCACAGAATCCCCTTTTGGAGTAGATATAGTAATAGGAAAATCAAGGGATTCACACAACATATTAAAGCTCTCAGCAAAACAAAAAGACACATAAGAATAGGTAGACCCAAGGTCAAATAAAACTAAAGCGATATGATCACAGACAAAAATAGTACATGTGATCACCACGTCTGAACCCTCTGCCTCTGGCCAACCCAAGAAAGCATAAAAGTGATTCTTGTCTCCTACCTACGCAATACCCTTGTTGGGCTAATTATCTCCTCTACCACCACCCTGATTAGGATGAGCTTCACCCCTACCTGCAGTGTGACCACCTCGCCCGCCCTATGGACGATCTCTATTATATCTATTACCTCTACCAGTTGGAACCAAAGGTCTAGGAGCCTGCTGTTGGGATGCCTGCCAAAGTCGAGGACATTTCCTCCTTAAGTGACCAAGCTCAACACACACAAAGCAGGCGTGATAAAAATTAGGTCATTGTTCTGGGGTTGACTGAGCAATATACCCACCAAAGTCTGATACAGGCTGACTGGTCCCTAATGGACCCCCAGCAGAAACTGATGCCAATGAATGAATAGGGCGTGCAGGGTACCCCAACGAACCCCGGTCTTTTAAAAACTGACCTCTATAACAACCTCCAGACCTCGGCCTTTTCAATTCCATCCTTTCTTGACTCTCTTACCTTACCCCTTAGATATTCTTTACAAACTCAACAACCTACTGAAATGACTTACCCGAAGATGCTACCTTCAAAGCAGCGATCTGCAACTCTGTATTCAGACTTTTCACAAAGTTGTGGATCTTCTCTTTCTCTGTGTTAATCAGCTAAGAGAAATAACGAGCTAAGGCATGGAAACAAGTATCATAAGTAGCCACAAACAAACTACCTTGCTCAATATTTGTGAACTCATCCTTCTTACTATCCCTTAGAGTCTGGGGAACATACCTCTCTAGAAAGCTCTGATAAAAGTGACTCCAAGTCATAGGGAGCACTCCAGTAGGCCTGCACTCCACGAATACCCTCCACCACATCTTTGAATCCCCTTGGAATTGAAATAAAATGAAGTCTACACCATGCCTCTCAATAATGCCAATTCTATGTAGTGTATCATAACAGTCTATGATGAACTCTTAGGCATCCTCAGATTTCAATCCATGAAATACATGAGGCCTCATTTTCACAAACTTGCATAAGAGCTCATGTTCACCACTTGTCATCACCGGGCCTATCACCAGTCGTGGAAACATATCTAACTCAAAAGCAATATCTAATCGTAGAGCCACAGCTATAGCATGCTGTGTCACCAAATGATGGACAATAGGAATCGCAGAAGTAGCCCCATTGCCTTCCAATCCACTAAGAAAGCTCAAAACCTGTTGGATTACCTCAGATGATAATGGAACCTGTGCCACACCTCCCTGGACTGGGTGTGCGCCCATCCCCTGTACTAGTTCTGTTGCCTTATTGTTCTCAACTTGAACTTCTTCCTTTACCACAATCTCAGGATCATTCTCTTACCGAGGAGGAGATACTGACCTTTATTGAGCCCGAGATACATCTCAATCTCCACCCCTAACGGGCACACCTCCTCTCTTTTCTCTGGCTCTACCCCTGACTCTAACCCTACCATGAATCACAGCCTTAACAACTAGCATGGGTACTTCTACTCCAGCTTTAGATGATGTTTCCTTACCATCCATGAGAACAAGAGTGAAAGAGTTAGATACCAATTTAGATTTCCAGATACCAATTGGAATCAGGTTATAGCACGAGGAATGAAAGAAGTTGAGATTTTCTAAAGTCCTATATCCTCCTGCAATGAATACAAGCATCTCCATACCATTTTGCAAGACTCTACTAGACTCGATTTGGTACAATGAGATCAACAAACCTGGGGCTCCAATACCAGCTTTGTCATGACCCTGACTGGCCATGATTAGCACCCACGCTAACCCTCCGGTGGGAGAACCAAACATCCCAACCCAGCTCTCAAACTTAACCAAATTAAAGTAAGGTAGATAACATTTCACATAAGTCATAAATAAATCAAGGTATATCTAATTAATAAGAGAATGTGCGGAAAATAATTCAACTAAACATATCCCTAGAATCTGAAATTCATCATCCAGAACTTCTAAACCAACATAGTCTAAGTTGTCCAACAAGATCTAAAACCAATAAAAGTAGTAGGGTTCCATTATTCAGAAGATGGACAATAACTCATGGAGGATCCATGACAGCCTGAGAAATAGTTCTCACCCTTAGATATGCAATCAGTCTCTTTACTCTAGCCGAGGTCGCGTCTCAACCTCTGGAACACGGTCTGCACTCAACAAAAGAAAAGCACAGGGTAGTATCAGTACAACCCACTATGTACTGGTAGGTATCATTGGCCGACCCAATAATATACATGAAAGTAGTAAACCATATACCAAGTGATAGGACTCCAACACTTAGCATATAAGCAATCAACAGATAATCTTTCAATTCAATTCAATAGTAACTAACTCAAGTTCACAATTCCTAAAATAGCACCATAAGAGGGAAAAGGAGTAATAACACTCAGAACCTATCTCACTTGTCACTGTATCCATCAATCTCTGCTTATATATCCTGTATTTCTAGTCTCACCTCTGTTCTCATCCAACTCATCATGTAAGCAATGCAATAATAAACAAGGTAAAAAATGTACACACATACTATGAGTCTTATTTCTGCACACTAGCCATGACCAACATAGGACCCTAGGTGTCCATGTACCATACCGGCGTGGTATCTGCTCCATATCAATTATATCAACAACTATATCAATATAGCTAGGTTCTCAAGCCCATATTCACACAAAGATACTCAGTGCCTAAGACACTATTCATACTTAGCCATTTCAGCTCACTTAACACTTCCAGTTCATTTAGCCTTTTTATGCAAGCACAACAGAGAAAACATATACAATACAATCACATCTAAAGACTGATAACGTCCAAAACAACTCTCCTAAAAGGAGGTGGCAATGGTCGTTCCAAAATAATAACCTAATATAAGTCAGAATCGAATCCACGAGGATTGGTATAGAGATTTACCACATATTGTAAGTCGATTCACAAGAGCAAGCATAATATTTCAACAAGTAAAGTAAATACGGGAATTGGTTTTGGAAACATAATTTCAAATTTCTAACAAATAACAGTACAAACATAAGTGTTTATATCAAGGATGGAAAGATTAGGGGTGTGCTTCCGATAGGGTCATGCATTGGGATTGAGATTTATTATTCAAGCTATTTTTGATCAAACTGCGGGTAGCCTTGGTTCAAGTGATGTTTAGTTATTTTTCAACCTACCAAACATATATACACTATGGTTTCTCTTGAACCCCATAATTTAGCAACAAAACCAATTGTCTTAGGCGAGTTAAGCTATTTCTAGCCTCAACTATTAGGTGAGAATTTTCTAAGTTAAGCTATTTCTAGCCTCAACTTATGGTGGAAATTCCAAAACCCTACTATTGAATCCTTACCCAATTAAAGATCTTCTTTCTCAAGGAAGAACACAATTAATAATCTAAATTAATTTTTGCAACCATTAGTTTTATAATTAAAACATGAAGGATTCAATAGACCCACTCATAATAACCAATTATAAACTCAAATAATCAACACTCATCCCCAAATTCAAACACCCATATGCACACCCCCTATAATTAAATTTAGATACTCATAATGAAGGAAAAAGAGAATATACCAAGTGGGTAACCTTTAATTCCATTCATCTTCATAAACTATATTCAATTCCAAGCTCAAATATTCAAC